>JAXQQM020061654.1:462500-465000 GCA_034641835.2 Pinus albicaulis
TAACATGTCCTCAAATTTATGCATTACATATGTTTAATTAGTTTGATTTTATTTATTTTTTATTAAAAAGTTAAAGTTATAATGGTTATGAATATGTCGTTAATTAAGATGTAATGTGAATAAAACAAAAGGAAACTATTAGATTCTTATTGGTTATTGTATGTCTTCCAATTATGAAATACATATATATTAACATAGTTTATTAAATTAAATAGTTAATAGTATTTAGCAAACATTGATTCATAATAAGCATCAAAACATTTAGCTTACGATATACTTATATGATCCAAAAATAATAATAATAAATAAATAAATTATAACTTTATTTTATATTATTTTTATTAATTGTAAAAAATTAATACATAATTTAAAAATAAAACATATCATAAGCATTTTAATCATAAAAATTCAATCACACTTTGCAAATATATTTGAAAAAAAAAAATTTAGCTTTTATACAATTGATTATACCTATTGTAAATAGATACTCAAATACCAATTTTATAATTTACAAACATAACTACATTTTACAACATGAGAAATATTTACTTTATTTTATTGTAAATAGATACTCAGATACCAATTTTATAATTTACAAATATAATTATATTTTACAACATGAGAATGCATTACATAATTTATGCATTACATATGTTTAATTAGTTTGATTTTATATATTTTTTGTTAAAAAGTTAAAGTTATAATGGTTATGAATGTGTTGTTAATTAAGAACGTAATGTGAATAAAACAAAAGGAAACTATTAGATTCTTATTGGTAGTCTCTCTACTCAATTATACATAAATAAAATAATTTATTCTCTCATTTAACATATTTAGAACTTAACCTCTTACTTACCAAAACAATTAAATGATAAAATTATAATAACATGTCCTCAAATTTATGCATTACATACGTTTAATTAGTTTGATTTTATATATCTTTTATTAAAAAGTTAAATTTATAATGGTTATGAATGTGTTGTTAATTAAGATAGTAATGTGAATAAAACAAAAGGAAACTATTAGATTCTTAAATTAAATAGTTAATAATATTTAGCAAACATTAGCATAGTTTGTTAAATTAAATAGTTAATAATATTTAGCAAACATTGATTCATAATAAGCATCAAAACATTTAGCTTATAATATACTTATATTATCCAAAAATAATAAAAAATAAAAAATAAATTATAACTTTATTTTATATTATTATTATTATTAATTGTAAAAAATTGATATATAATTTTAAATAAAACATATCACAAGCATTATAATCATAAAAAATCAATCACACTTTGCAAAAATATTTGAAAAAAAAAAAAATATTTAGCTTTTATACAATTGATTATACCTATTGTAAATGGATACTCAAATACCAATTTTATAATTTACAAACATAACTACATTTTACAATATGAGAAATATTTACTTTATTTTATTGTAAATAGATACTCAAATACCAATTTTATAATTTACAAATATAACTATATTTTACAATATGAGAAATATTTACTTTTTATAATTTACAAATATAACTACATTTTACAACATGAGAAATATTTACTTTATTTTCAAAGTATGATTAATTTTATACCAAATATATAAATATCTTTCTCATAAATTATAAATGAAGTAACAGGTGATTAAAAATTTTAATTATTCTTTATTTTAAATATTAAAATAATAAACATATAACTATAATATTTCCAAAATAATTAGTAACATTCTTCAAAATTTAAAGCATATTCAATACTAAATGATATGCTCTCTAAAATGGCAGGTTGAATATTTAATCTGACATGGTCAACGCAATCAAATGTTTTATTTAAGATATTATAATGGTTAAAAAATAAATAAAATCAAACGCAACATTGTTTGAACAACTTGAGAGATTAGTTGTTTTTGCAACCAGTTGGAGTGGTCCGTGGAACATTGTTTCAACTAATTGGAGTGGTCTGTTCTGCTCAGAAAAGCAAGAGCTGGTTGAAAGACGTGGCTCACGATCGGAGATATTTTTAACATAATCCAGCCATACACAAACATTCTAATTAAAATGTTCCACGTGTAACACAAAATTTATAATGAAAATGCTGCACGTCTACAAAATTGAAATATGAACATTGGAGCGGTCAATTACTGAAACTTTACCGTTAGAAACCAAAAGATGCACAAAAACTCGCTAATGCCGATCCTGAAGTCGAAATTTGAATTTCATCTAGTTGTTTCCTGTTAGAATATGCAAAAAAGCTCGTGGTGAAAAAAACAGCGTCAAGTTGAAATGCAATTTAAATTTCGTTGTGGTTTAGATATGTCTCTCCACGTCTCTCCCACGCCATTTCAAATTTGAATTTCTTCTAGTTGTTTTTGTTAGAGATGTCTCTCCACTTCTCTCCCACGCAGCTTCCTGTGCTCTCTGTTTATATGTGTGCAGTGGGAAGAGTCTGTGATAGGTTGTGTTTGGTAGTGGCAACGAGAACACCAGTCCATTGAGGATTTTCTT
>JAXQQM020061654.1:470000-475000 GCA_034641835.2 Pinus albicaulis
TAATTTTAATATAAGTTGTTTTTAGTGTTATTTTTGAAAGTTTGTGGATTTTTTTGGTTTATTTTTTCTAAAATCCACGCTCTACACTCTCTAGTTTTGAACTTGTGACTTCTTAGGAATAAAGACATGTTGTTAACCATTAGGCTCACTCAAGCTGTATAATTATTATTATTATCATCCAATTTTAAGGTCATGACCAAACCAAACATTGATGTAGGAGTCCCCTTGTTTATGGAACAAGGGACTCACCACCGCTCAACAATTATGTAAACCATTAAAACCCCTAGGGTCAAGCCAACCCATATATAAAAAAATTATTTTAAGAATTAATATAGATATGTTTTAAGCACTGATCTAACTTGAGCAGGGATCAAATTTCTTCTTTGTAATTTTTCATTGTTTAAATCTTATTTTTGAATGCTATAGAGGTTACAAAAGATGTGCATTGAAATGGTTTTTTGGTTATTACTATATTTTAAAGTATAAGTGAATATTAATTTACATTAAACTATTTGATTCATAACCCACATGGGACATTTTATTTTATAATACTTTAAAATATATTCTTTGAACATTTTTCTCATTATAGATATATATGAAGTTGTTATCACATATTCACATATTTTTTTAAATATAGAAGGTTTAAAAATTGTACTCACATAATTTTTTTGTTTACTACTAATTACTTTTCATGAAATTTTATTAGGTCATATGGACAACTAATTAAGCATGCATATCATATTTCTTTTTTCTTTTTTATTATAGCTCACAGTGTTTTTCTATTTAGAGTATATTGTATTCATATTTTAAGAGGTAACATGTATCATAATTTATGCCCATAAGGTGTTTTGAACCAAATTCTTCAGCTGTGGAGATAATTTGAGACGTATTTGAGATTTTCTCTCATATTCTTGTTTCTAAGGGTATGATTATAAAGAAAATTGGAGGTTGAGCTTAGAGAAGGAAGTAAAACCCTAAAAAATAATATTTGTTCTCCACATTGCTGAACCATTAACATCATTGCAACCTCACCATCTCCTCTACCCCTTTTCACATCATTCCACAAGCAGTGTCAATTATTTTTAAAGATATTGAGGAAAGGGTAAAAAAAAATGTCTGAAGAAGAGAATGTTGATAGTAGTGAGACAAACCAAAGGCCTAAAGGGCAGCAGAGGAAGGGTGTGAAGCCAAATAGGTTTGAACCTATAATCACTGAAGAGGTGATAACCTCTCCTACTATATTTTCCTTTTTTCAAGAATTGGGATGCTATGGATTTTGTGAGAGAGTGAAAAATATCCAGAGTCACCCTCAATTGACCAAGTTCTTTGCTGTAAACCTTCATAACCACCAAGTATACCTAGCTGGGGTGAAGTTTAAGCTAACCACCAATGCATCTCTAGGGCCGCTGGAATACCTTGCATAGGAGAAAGGTGGTTCAAACAAATGCATCTTGACCTAAGAAACTATCACCCATTCTTGAAACTAGGTTGTCAATCTGATTGCAAAATCATTTTCCCCTTCTCTCATCTATTGGACAGATATGCTCTCCTAATGAAGATCATTATGAAATATTTCACCTATGATGGTAGGTTCTCTAAAGTCTATTCCTACCACATAATACTCCTCATGCATTTCACGAAAACCAAACTGCTACATGTGCCCTACTATCTTTGTAAAAGCATCGAGAAAATGTATTCCATCATGCAAAAGAGGCCTCCATCCCAACAAATTTCAAGCCTTTTTCATCATTCCCTCATCAAAGTGATTGTCTCACACCAACTAGAAGAACAAGGCATCCCATGGGAGGTTTTCATCACCCATGATGATTTCACAACTCCACAGCCTATCCCTATACAAATTTTTCCATCATCATCTCAAATTCCTCCTCACACACCTCCATCACCCTCCACTAACCTTGGTTCATCCTCTTCACATGAATCATTTCCTAAAATAAACCTTCCTCATTCACCTTCCCCTAAGAAATCAGAAAATGAAGAAAGCAGTGAAGGAGTTGAAGATAACCAAGAATAAAGTAGTGAAGGAGAGGAAGATGACCAATAATAAAGCAGTGAAGGAGAGGAAGATGAAAATGAAGAAATTAGTCAAGGCAAAAAGGAAAAATAAAGTGATAAAGACAATGAAAAAGAAGAAAGTATTGATGAAGAGAAAACAGAGATGAAAGCAGTGAGCCCAATGATGAGCAAAAGGACCAAAACAGTAGGTCAAATGATGAAGAGGATGACTCCAAAGATACAAGGACAGAGGCAGCTTCTCAAGAGGAAAACAATGAACTAGAAAAAGAGGAAAACAATGAGCTAGAAAAAGAGGAGAACAGTGAGCCTAATGACCATCAAAAAACAAATGAGAGTCAAGGAGAAGAAGTAAATGATGAAGAAAGTGACACTGAAAATACAAAGGACATTGGAGCTGAGGCATATGCTAGCAGTAAAGAAGACAAATATGATAGTGGTAAATATGGCAAAGGTAGCCAATAAGCAGAGTTTGAAAGTGATTTCAGTGAGAAAAACAATGAAGATCATGAGCCGAATAATGAAGATGATGAACATGACAATGAAGAAGTAACCATCCTAGAGAACTCACCTAGTGAAGAAGAAAATGACCATCAGAGTAAGGGAAAGACTAATGAGGGTGCCCAAGACAGTAACCCTACAAAGAGTACAAACAATAATACAAGGGTTGAGTTAGACAGTGAATACAATGGGTCAAAAGATGAAGAAGAGGATAGTCATGGAGATGAAGATATACCAAGCAATGATAAAGACACCTCTAGCATTGCAAAAATAGAGGATGACAGTCCTAAGGGTCTTAACAGTGATGATGGCACAAGAGATAATGAGAATGCTTATCAAAAGGGCAGTCAAGAGCAAGGTGAGAAAGATGCACACACAAAGATCATCCATAAGTAGAAAAGAAGTCCTAAGGTCACTAATGAACAAGGTTTGCAAGTGAAACTTGTTGCACCTTTCCCCATTACCTATCAAAGAGGAGAGAGGCATGTGTTTTCTAACTCCAAAGGGAAAGGGGCCATGCCATCCTCCTCAACTCAAAGGAAAGACAAAGGTAAGCAACAAGTGAAAGAGGAAGAAGACAATCATGAAGAGGAGAGAGAATTTGAGCTCATTCAAATAAACAGTGATGAGGAAAATGAGACAACAATTGCAAAATCTCTCCTACAAGATAGGAATGCACAGATCGAGCACTTGGAAGTTGAATTAGAAAGGTCAAAGGATCTCATTCACTTCTTGCAGATACAAAACAAAAAAATGAGTGGCCAGCAAGCCATCTATAAAGCAAGGGCTCTAAAATACCGGAAAGAGGATGAAAGAGCACAAGTGAAGTTACAAGAATATATGGGCACCTGTGAATAAAGTGAGGATGAGGAGGGTCAGTCTAGAAGGAGGCCTAGAACTATGGGTCTAAGAAAGGCTTTGGCATGAGAGACGGAGCAAGAATCAGCCCAAGCACAACAATTTCCCCTCACTGAACTCCTTGCCATACAAATTGAGCATAATAGGGAATCATGGCTTGAGAGGGCCAACATACATCTTGAGACAAAACTGGAGAAGGCCAACAAATATTTTAACTTGCAGAGGAGAATTACTAAGCACTATGAACGAAGAAACCACTTTGCAAGGAACAAAACTCAAAACTGCCCAAAATGAGGGCCCGGCACCAAAAGAAGAAAAATACCAAGCTAGGCTGGGTATTTTGGCCCAAGATTCTCTATAGATCTCCCAGGACCCATGAGGCACCTACCTACCAAATTTGGGAGAAATTGAACAACTTTTTGTTTTTTTCAAATTTTGAGGCTAGAAGCGCAGCACACCCTGTGTTGCACTTTTTCCCAAGGAATATTCAGGAGGGGTGGTTTGAATTTTTTGATTCCCCATCATTAGAGGATTATTCTCACCAATTTTTAGCTCAAATGGAGTTGTTTTGATCCCCCAAAAGGTTCAAAAACACTCATTTTTTCACCATTCTGCCCACTTTTCTGAGCATGTGTTGTGCTCCTGGAAGTCTTGAAAATTTCACTTTTTGGACTACTTGCAGAGGTCAGATTGCAGGGATGAAGGTATATCTGGAAATAATACTTCAATTTCTTTCCAATGAGCCATCACGAAGCCTTTTCCGACATCAAGAAGGCCTCCAAAACACTGCTGTAAAAAGGCCTATTTCTGTGTTGCGCTACTAGCATAATTTCAATTTTTGACACAGTGTGCTGTGCTCCTGTAGATGACTAGGCAGAATGTGCGTTTGGAAAGTTTTCATATGCTTTTCAGTCCTTAAAAGTCAATCAAATTGCTATTTTTGGCCAGAAAAGATAGTTGTTAGATATTTTTGTGCCTTGGGCCTTGCAAGGCCTCAAGGACAACTTAGGATATTTCTTGTTGGCCAATAGGCTTCTAGATACTCTCTTTGGTCTTCCTCCTCCTTTCTTATTATATATAGCATGAGGATTCATTGTAAATGGTTGGGAAATTTATTTTTTTAAGAGAAATACATGGTTTTTGGAGGTTGAAGAACAATTTAGTGTTGTGGAGCTTGTGGATGGATTGCCTTGATTGATGGTGATGAAGGCTTGCTTGCAGGATCCCTGAGTTTAGTTAATGGTGATGTATCTCTCATATGTTCATATTTTTCTTGTTTTCATATGTCCATATTTCTATATTGAAATAGCTCAGAAAAGTATAGGATGAGAAATGTTGCTTGAGGCACCTCAGTCCTCCTGTTAGCTATTGTTATCATGTTTTCTTCTGCTGGGTTAGCTTAAAGAATTCTTCATTACTCCTTAGGCCCTCCTAAGCTTGTATATTTCATTTTTGGATTAATATGCTAGTTTATAAACATGATTCATGGTAAGCCCTGCTTGTTTAAGTCTATCTAAACTCTGTCTTGAAATCTCTCTTTGATGTATTGATTGTTAGGGTAAGTAAAAGAGGTCTTGTTTCGATCTTGCCCTTTGAATATGATTATCAGT
>JAXQQM020061654.1:477500-480000 GCA_034641835.2 Pinus albicaulis
AAGATCTGCGCCATTCGGGATTGGCTGGTACCAAGGAATGTGACAGAACTTTGGGGCTTTGCAGGAATTTGCACCTACTATAAGTTTGTCAAGGCATTTTCTGAGCAAGCAACACCCCTCACGGATCTCACCATGAGAGGAGCCTTAGGATAGACAGACACTGTGTAGAGGGCCTTTGAAAGGCTAAAGGAGGTAATGAGAAACTGTCCGGTGTTTCCATTACCAGATTTCATGCATCCCTTTGTGCTAGAGTGTGATGCTTCAGGGGAGGGAGTTGGCACACTGTTGATGCAACGAGGTCACCCTATAGCTTTCGAGAGTCAGAAGCTCTTGCCACATGAGAGGTTGTATTCGATATACGACAAAGAGATGTTGGCCATAATGAATGCGTTGGAAAAGTTCCAACAATATTTGGTGGGCAACAAATTTCGGGTGAGGACAAACCACAACAGTCTCTAGTTTTTTCTGGAGCAAAAGCAGTTGCAGGAGAGGGAACAAAAGTGGGTTATCAAAATTTAGGCTTATGACTTTGACATCAAGTATGTCAAAGGGAAGAAAAATGTGGTATCTGATGACTTATAACAGAGACCAACTGTATTGTCCCTGATGAGCATTGATACAGATTGGAGGGCCCAACTGTTAGTAGATTATTGTAAGGACCGTTTTCCATGTGAGATACTAAATGGGTAGCTGATCGATGACAGGTATCGGGTGATGGATGACATCATATATTACCGGAACCTCTCAGCTCAAGGAGAATATTTTTCACGTGGCATATGATTCATCACTTTTAGGTCATCAGGGAGTCACAAAAGCATATCAGGCCATCAGAGAGAGGTTCCCATGGAGAGGCCTCAAGGTAGACGTACTCCGACATGTTAGGGAGTGTGAATTTTTCCAGAATAACAAAGGATTGTTAAGCAGAAATCCCAACCTCGTCCTCGAGGGACTTCAAGTTCCTGCTCAAAAGAGGAGTCCTTCGATCTTGTGAGCAGATTTTAGTATTTCAGAATTTTTCCATTTGCAACCCTCTTAAGCAGCGTAGAAACCTAGTGACTTACGCAGTGCAACAACAGAGAGATCCAGAGGAGGGTAAGATTCCATAGCATTGTCGCTTGGAATCCAATGATGGGATCGACCCTTCAACAGTTGAGCTACGGAGGAGTTGTTGCAGCATTTTATTTTCCAGTTCCGCTCATATCATTGCATACCTAGTAGTAGTGTGTTTTCATGCCCTAGGAATATGATTTTCCGGGGTTTGCCAATCCATAAATCCTTTCTTAGTTTTTCTGGGTTTTGACAGTAGAATTCTGTGTCCAAATCTCAATATTTTTCGAGCACCAGAATAGACTCATATAAGCACCCCTTTTCAGCCAACAACAACTTTTCCAACATTTCTAGCAGGGGCAGCACAGTGAGGGTCTCCAACAGAGTAGCAGTTACGTAGTGTTCTTAGTGGGGGAACTTGAGCATCATTCTAGTCATCTCTGTTGGCTTGAGTGCTATCATTATTGAGCATTTTTGTACTTGTATTCCACCTCCTTATTAATAAATTGGCCCAGCTATTTTTGGTTCTATTCATGGTGTTTTGATATCCCAAAATTATTGTTTTTATTTTCTTTGTATTACTATTGTTTTCTGATTTCAAATATTACAATATGGAATTTTTTAGTTGATTTAAGAATTGATGTTCCATTTTGAACATTCATTCGCATATGATGTGTATAGAACATTATTGAATTCATGATTTAGCCACTTCACTCACAATTTCCACCAAACATCTTTTATTTTTTCTACTCTTAATGGTTGAGATATTTATCCCATGATATGTAGCTTCATGAATGAACTAATGATGTTAGAGATTAGTATTGACGAGCACATTTGGGTGTTTCCTTAGTATGAGATCTGCCATGATATCGTGGATGAGATGTCCATTGCAGGAACAAGGTCGAGTACAATGTTGCTACCAAGGCTAGTTGTGAGGCATGATGTAGAAGCTCTTAGAGAGCTTATCGAGCATGATCTGGATAAGACATGGATACATTATGATGAGAGAGAAGCCCAAATTTGTATAGTTGGGTCTATATTTTATCCATTTATTGAGACAGTGCAATTGTTTGATACAAGCTAAGGCTTTTGATTGACACCTCCGTGAGAGGGAGGATGATTATAGTATCCATGCATGTTTGAAACCTCCATTAGAGGTAGGATGGTTACGGTATATTGTTATTATTATTATCTCGCTATGATGTTCATGCTTATGTTGTTGGAATCACTATTTTCGTTAGACCAAAACCCGCAGACATTAGTCTCTGCTACAATCACCAAAGTTACGATCCATGAGAGGCAGTTAGTCCATGTCATGAAACAGACAAGGAGCATTGAACCCAATGTCCGACAATCTCCCCCCCAACAAGAGCTGGGCGAGTTTTGAACTCGAGACCTGTCGCTCTGATATCACTTGTTGGAATCACGATTACCATTAGACCAAAACCTGCAA
>JAXQQM020061654.1:485000-527151 GCA_034641835.2 Pinus albicaulis
GATTTTCCCATTCAAGAAAAATATCACATATCAAATATGATTTTGTTTGTTGGTACACCTCATTAAACTTGCTCAAAAGACTGTAGTCACGTTTCGTTATTTTGAGATCAGGGCAAGAAACAGATGACTTCGTTATTTTGAGATCAGGGCAAGAAGATCGAAAGAAAGTTAAACGAGATCAGGTCAAGGCAAGAGGATTGAAAAAAGAAAAAGAAAACGAGATATAACATTCACATATATAAAATTGAAAGAAAAGTAAAAATTAAAAAGAAAATCGAAAGAAAAGTAAAAATTAAAAAAAATTAATGGGATTGGGTAGCCAGAACCGAACAGAGCAATTAAAGATTAAGGATCAAAGGGAAATTAGGCGAGACAGATACTAAAGGAGGAGATGTAGAGGTAGTTCAGAGATGAACTCACGTCTAGATCCAATCACTAATCCAGAGGTATAAAAATCTGATAGGACAGGTGAGGGGAAAGTCAATTGCAGGAATTTTTACCATTGCACAGAAAAGTACATTTTTCCATTGAACCACAAAATACCAAATAATTCAACATACGAATTTTTACTATTGAACAACAAAATACATTTTTCCCATTCTACAACACAATACCAAATATGATTCAACGTACCTAAGAATATCAGATATCAAATATGATTTTGTTTGTTGGTGATTTTCCCATTCAAGAAAAATATAACATATCAAATATGATTTTGTTTGTAGGTATGCCTCATCAAACTTGCTCAAAAGACTGTAGTCACGTTTAGTTATTTTGAAATCAAGGCAAGAAACAGATGACTTCGCTATTTTTGAGATCAGGGCAAGAAGATCGAAAGAAAGGTAAATGAAATCAGGTCAAGGCAAGAAGATTGAAAAAAAAGTAAAACGAAATATAACATTCACATATATAAAATTCACATATATAAAATTGAAAGAAAAGTAAAAATTAAAAAGAAAATCGAAACAATAGTAAAATTTAAGATGATAGAAGAAGAGGAGGGGACGTAGAGGTAGTTCAGAGATGAACTCACGTCTAGATCCAATAACTAATCCAGAGGTACAAAAACATGACAGAACAGGTGAGGGGAAATCACATCAAAACAGGGGAAGGTCAATTGCAGGAATGACAGATTGATATGGTGGGTCATGGGTTTTAATGAGGAAGGACAAGAACATTGAAAACTCAATTCTACTTTAAATTGAAGAATATAAAATAAATACCAGAAACACATACCTGCAACAAATACTTTCTTATTCCCTCCTCTCAATTGATGACACAACGTCTTTCATTCGTCCATGCATCCATCCCTTCTCGCTGATGGTCAATTCAGTCGTCTCTATTAAAAGCTACAGACAAAGACTCACCAGATAAAACACACACTTGCAGTCACAGTTACCGAAAACATTGACATTATACAGTTACAGAGAAAATAGATGATAGAAGAAGAAGAGGAAGATGTACAGATGATAAAAGAAGAATTGAAGGATGAACTTGGAACATACAGATGATAGAAGAAAAAGAAGATGAACTTGGAGCTATTCCTTGAGAGGCAGCCATATATATATATATATATATATTCTCCCTCGAGAAAAGCTTGATGGACCGTTAAAAGGAGCGGATCACAGCTTACCACCACAACGTCTATAACCAGAAAAAGCTTGATGGACCGTTAAAAGGAGCGGATCACAACTTACCACCACAACGTCTATAACAAAAAAAAAAGCTTGACATGCTTTTCAAGAAATTCTTTTTCCACATCCACGTCATCTGGTTCAAACCAGTTGGGTTTTCTTAAATTTAAATTTTGAATGTTGACGGTTGAATTTGAATGTAAAGTGTAATCTTTGATATTCGGTAATAATAAGTACTTTATTAATCTTGGCGAAGCCCTTTCTGCTCCTCTGCCTTCTGCTGTTAACAATTAGGTGTGCGTTCCTCCACTGTTTTCATTTCCAATTAGAGCGTTTTTTCTGTCCTCAATTTAGATGATGCAGTAACTCTGTCGGGTGTCAACACCGGGAGACGACGAAGAGGGGGTTCGATTCATGCATGGGAGACCCGGGAGTGCCGATGTCTTCGTGGGTTTAGCAATTACCCCATTTAAATGTAATTAATATTTGTAAAAGATTAGGTTAATTGGGTAAATTAAAAAATAATTGAATTACAAAAAATAAAACACAAAGTTGGAAATCTCATAAATATCACTCATTTACAGTAATTACAATCATTTACTGTAGCTACAATCCGACGTGGGAGAGTGCACTAGAATGGACTCGCGTGGCTTGTATTATATTGTTATATTCCTAAATTATACTTATTCTTTACTAATATGTATCATATTTTATTTTAGTTGAAGTGGAATCACTATCACAATCATCAGAATGTATGTTTTTTTATTTTAATTAAACGGTTCTTAAATTATATTTATTCTTTAATAATATATATTTTATTTTATTTTAGTTGAAGTGGAAATGTAAAATTTCTTTTCCAATTAAATCATTTTTTCTAAAGAAATATAGAGAATTGTAGATGATATAATAATTATGATAAATTTTTATTAAAATAATTAAAAATTCAAATAGGTATTTTGAAATTTTTAATTTTTAATATAACGTAAGAGGCTAAGAAAATTCAAATTATTGTCAATAATTTGAAATTACATTTTAATAAGAGTATATAGACAACGTTTCCAAGTGAAAAGTGATTTTTTCTATTTTCAACTTTTTTTTTTTTGTTAATTCCGTAGGACTCATCTTTTCTATTATTGAGAGCAAGTTGCCAAATAAATACATCAAGGAGAAGAGCCTCAACCTGCCCAAAGGGAAACCAGGTCTGTTGGCCATCTTAAAAAGTTAAAGGCCAACCAAAATCGATATTGTTTCAGTCTATCTATAGCAACTAGAACTACGCGACTATGTCCATAATACTTACATATACAACAACAACTATAATATCGCTGAACAAAAAACATATATAAACAAAAAGAAATTAAGAAGCCCAGCCATCAGAAGAGTGCACAGGGGCTGGATCTTCAGCAGATGACCCAAACAGCTCCACCCACTGCATATCTCGCAACTGCTCTTCAATGCGTCCAATATGATCATTCTGCTTCTGCTGAATCTTGGTCATGGTAGTCATGTCCAGTTTGATATGGTTGAGCTCAAATAACAGCGAGGAATGATCACCCTGTTCCTTCATACTCATGAGAGCTTGGGCAAGAAGACATTTAAATCGCCAATACATCTTTACAGTTTGCTGGAAAAGGGATACTCTGTCCCTAGTGCTACCAGGGTCTAGCAGGAAATCCATGGTGTCTCGCTGGTGCTGGACATCTATGCTAGCTTCCAAACTTTGCTTCTCCCAGTCCTGTATATTCTTACGAATAGGCAAAGGGGCGCTAGCAGTGTATGAATTAACCAAACTTTCAACCACCTGTTCATTGGTTTTACTCCCTCTCTTACTAGAGTGCGAACATATTTTTGTTGCTTTCCCCTTAGCTCTTGATTTGGAAGCTGGCAAAGTATGAGAGTTTCGAAGAGGTGCATAGTGGAAAAATGTAGTAAGCCAAACAGAATTAACTGCGCGCAAAACTGGGTCATATTGACCGAATATATGCCTCATCTGGGAAAAGGCGGAGAAGAGACCGAAAACCTCACAGAGTCGGCATACCACAGCAGAAACCCCTATATTGCCGCAAAACAGCCTTGCATAATAGGCAGGAGAAGACTTGGAAAGACAAAAGATTAAATAGGGAAATAAACCCAGATCATAATTCTTGACAAACCATATCGCAGAGAAGATGTAACGAACCCCACAGAGCCGACAAACGAAATGAAAAACACTTGCCTTTCCACCAACCAGTTTTGCATAGCAGCCAGGAAAAGAGTTGCATAGATAGAAGAAAAAGCAGCAAAATAAACCCAAAGCAGAATTTTGCAGAAACCATATCATACAACAATTATTAAAGACCAGACTGCGGAAACAAGGATCAATCTTCTGATCATCATGTAAACCCATCACCTTTGAGGAATCCATGTCGTATTGCAGAGAATGAACGGAGTTAACAGGATAAAAGCGAGGTAATACATACCAAAATGTTGTAATGAAATGCTGGAACCGACGGAAAGCACCCCCAAATGATCCTATTATGCTGTGGCAACCCACAAAATTCAACCAAAAGACAATACAAATGCAAATAAAACCAGCATGCAACCGACTATGAAGAGCTATCTCATCAGCATGCGAAGGTATGATTACTATCGATCGTGTCCTCATACGGAGATCTTGAGCATAATGAGCAACTGACAGCTAGCTCAAGCAGTTAAGGCATCTGCCACCGAAAGGCTTGGCGCACACCCCGATCAGGGGTTGTTTCGCATATCTCTGGCTCGAAGATCTCTGTCTGCTATAAGTTGCAGAGAGTAAAATTCAACATTCCAAGCCCTAGCAGAGGGAGTGATATCTAGGTGTCGATCACGATTCTGACAATCCCAATTTGTTAAATAGTCAGCCGCTTCATTACAATCTCGTCGTATGTGAGATGGAATAATGTAATGTAATTGAGGGACCAAAGCCTGAATTTCTTGTAGCAAAGTTGCTGTGCGCCAACTTTTACTAATTTTATCCCAATTTATACCTTCTTGAAGTTTAGTCAAAGCTCCAACAACCATAGCAGAGTCGCCTTCAACAATAAGCTAGTGGAACTGTTCATGTTGCCCTATGATTAATCCATGGTGGAGAGAAGTTAATTCTGCTTCATTGTTCATAGCATACCCCAAATCCAGAGCATAAACCCGACATACTTCACCATGGGAATTTCTGAACACACCTCCTATACCAGCTTGCCAAGGATTGCCTTTAGAGGCCCCATCTAAATTAAGTTTGATAAATCCCAAAGTAGGCGGTTGCCAACATTGAGGGATTTGTTGCCGCGGAGGTCGGAACTTCCAGAGATTAGCTTCTAACATTTGTGGATGGAGGTTTAACTGATGCAAAATTTTTACTTCAAATCCTTCTGCCTTCCAATCATCTTGGAGCCGTTTTTAAACCAGGATAGTTTCTCGAAGGTTGGCAAGCACCTTTTCCCAAATCTTATAGTTAGTAATGTCCTCCCCTTGGAAAATTCGATGATTACGTTCCTTCCAGAGATCCCAAATTAAAAAACCCAGTACCGACTGCCATGATCGATTTAAAACCACACATTTATATCCACCTTTTCACCAATTCAAAACAGTGTTAGTCACACTGGCAGGATCACGGTTAGTGCGCCTAAAGGTAAATTCTAAACTGCGCCAAAGAGGTACAACATAATCACAACTATTAAAAATATGCTCAGTGGTTTAATTGGCTTGTCTGCAAAAAGAGCATACTGACGGGCCTATCATTCCTCGATTCTGTATATTGTCCCACGTGAGAATTTTCTGATGACTAACCAACCATAAGATGTAAGCCACTTTCGGCCAGTGAAACATGGCCCAGATTTTCTTCCAAATAGGAGAACCAGGAGCATGATTATGATGACCTTGGATATGATAACCCTCATTAATAGTAAACATTCTTTTTCGTCGATAGCCCCAACGAAGGATGTCTGTCTCGGTTTGTATCTTGATTTTCCTGGTCTGCATCTCACGGTCATAATTATGCCATTGCAGAGTGTCCGGTGCACCAGGCCATGCCACTTTCTCCTTCCATTTCCGCCAGTGAGTCAGCTGATGCTGTGTCCAATAATTGGAGACCAATTGGTGGTGTGGAGTATTAGTAAATAAGAAGAGTTCATCAAGATCTAACCGAGTAAATAATTTCTCTCTTTGTTGCCATGAATCCTCCCGAAAAAGCGCAGTTGTGCCATCCCTCACTTCCCAAAAGCTATGCTGGCGAATAAGAAATCGGTTGCCCACTGCAAGATTCCAAATCGCTGATCCTTTAGGAACAACATCAATTTTCAATTTTGTAGCAATAGAGTGGGGCATCTCATACTTTGTTTCCCAGAGTGTCTTCCACAAGTCATTTCCCCCTTGGAGCCACCGCCACCAGAGTTTTGCACCCATCACTTGATTAAGGAGTAAGGGATCATGAAGACCTAGCCCCCTTGCAAATTTAGATTTAATCAGCGTCTTCCATGATACTAAAGGCCACTTCCTATTATTTTGCGATCCTTGCTAGAGAAACTTTGTAAAGAGACTGACCAATTGATTACAGATACTTTTCGGGGCTGCTCTGCCTGAAAGTTGATATATAGGAATATATTGCAGAACTGATTTCAATAAAATTAGTTGACTAGGAGCATTAAGAACTTGAAACACCCAGTTTTTCAATTTTTGTTCCATCTTTATAATGAGATCATGCCAATCTGCAACCCCTAACTGGGTTTTACATAATGGTACACCCAAGTATCGCATGGGGAAAGAACCAATACAAAAACCAAGGAGACGAGCAAGGTACTGTTGAAAAGCATTGTCGATATTAAAGAAATAAACATGAGATTTATCTTTCTTCACAAGCGTACCTGAGGCCTCCATAAAGATATCCAAAATAGCAAGAATTTTTCTGATCTCATGGACTGAAGCTTCACAAAAGAGTAAGATATCATCAACAAATTGTTGATGAGTCAGAGCAATAACAGGACCCCAGAGTTTCAAACCATGCAGCTGGCGCTTTGAGAGAGAGGCTTTAAGTAGACGGCCAAGCCCTTCTGTAGCTATGATAAACAAGAAAGGAGATAAAGGATCTCCCTGGCGAAGGCCTCTTGAGATATTAAAAGGCTGTGATGGAATGCCATTAACAAGAATAGAGAAATTCGGTGTGGATATAAAAGAGAAAAGCCATTGCAACCAACGTTGATCAAACCCAAAACTCTTAAGAACTGCCAAAAGGTAGGACCAGCTTATACGATCATATGCTTTTGCTAAATCTAATTTGATCATCATACCTTTAACCCGTTTGGTCTGTAACGAATGAATGGCTTCTTGAGTAGTAACTATCCCATCCAGAATTTGGCGACCTGTAACAAAGTCGGTTTTCTCTGGGGAAATAAGTTGCAGAAGAAGGGGTTTAAGGTCCGTTGGTCAACCTGCTCCGGTTGTGTTCGCCCAACCCGGTTTCAAATCCTGCCCGCAACCAAATAAATTTTTTGCCTATTCGTAAGAATATACAAGACTGGGAGAAGCAGAGTTTGGAAGCTGGCGTAGATCTGCAGCACCAGCGAGACACCGTGGATTTCTTGCTAGACCCTGGTAGCACTAGGGGAAGGGTGTCCCTTTTCCAACAAACTGTAAAGATATTGGCGATTTAAATGTCTTCTTGCCCAAGCTCTCATGAGTATGAAGGAACAGGATGCTCATTCCTCACTGTTATTTGAACTCAACCATATCAAACTGGACATGACTACCATGACCAAGATTCAACAGAAGCAGAATGATCGTATTGGACGCATTGAAGAGTAGCTGCGAGATATGCAGTGGGTGGAGCTGTTTGGGTCATCTGCTGAAGATCCAGCCCCTGTGCACTCTTCTGATGGCTAGGCTTCTTAATTTCTTTTTGTTTATATATGTTTTTTGTTCAGCGATATTTTAGTTGTTGTTGTATATGTAAGTATTATGGACATAGTCACGTAGTTCTAGTTGCTACAGATAGACTGAAATAGTATCCATTTTGGTTGGCCTTTAACTTTTTAAGATGGCCAACAGACCTGGTTTCCCTTTGGGTAGGTTGAGGCTCTTCTCCTTGATGTATTTATTTGGCAACTTGCTCTCAATAATAGAAAAGAGATGTCCTACAGAATTAACCAAAAAAAAAAAAGTGTCAAAATTTGCATTTAAAATATATTTTTTAATTATTTATATAAATTTAACTGAATATTATTAAATATTTTATTACTTATAATTTAATTTTAATATAAATTGTTTTTAGTGTCATTTTTGAAAGTTTGTGGATTTTTTTGGTTTATTTTTTCTAAAATCCACATTCTACACTCTCTAGCTTTGAACTTGCGATTTCTTAGGAGGAGAGACGTGTTGTTAACCATTAGGCTCACTCAAGTTGTATAATTATTATTATTATCATCCAATTTTAACGTCATGACCAAACCAAACATTGATGTAGGAGTCCCCTTGTTTATGGAACAAGGGACCCACCTCTGCTCAACAATTATGTAAACCATTAAAACCCCTAGGGTCAAACCAACCCATTTAAAAACTCCTAGGGTCAAGCCAACCCATTTAAAAACTCCTAGGGTCAAGCCAACCCATATATAAAACAATTATTTTAAGAATTAATATAGATATCTTTTAAGCACTGATCTAACTTGAGCCAAGAGGGATCAAATTCCTTCTATGTAACTTTTCATTGTTTAAATCTTATTTTTGAATGCTATAGAGGTTACAAAAGATGTGCATTGAAATGGTTTTTTGGTTATTACTATATTTTCAAGTATAAGTGAATATTAATTTACATTAAAATATTTGATTCATAATCCACATGGGGCATTTTATTTTATAAAACTTTAAAATATATTCTCTTAACATTTTTCTCATTATAGATATATATGAAGTTGTTATCACTTGTTCACATATTTTTTTTTAAATATATAAGGTATAAAAATTGTACTCACATAATTTTTTTGTTTACTTCTAATTACTTTTCATGAAATTTTATTAGGTCATATGGACAACTAATTAAGCATGCATATCATATTTCTTTTTTCTTTTTTATTATAGCTCACATTATTTTTCTATTTAGAGAATATTGTACTCATATTTTAAGAGGTAACATGTATCAACTCCATGTTGAGCAAGGACATGCTTACACATTGCCTTCACGCTCCCAAAAGAATGAGTCTCTCTACCCAATTATACATAAATAAAATAAATTATTCTCTCATTTAACATATTTACAACTTAACCTCTTACTTACGAAAACAATTAAATGATAAAATTATAATAACATGTCCTCAAATTTATGCATTACATATGTTTAATTAGTTTGATTTTATATATTTTTTATTAAAAAGTTAAAGTTATAATGGTTACGAATATGTTGTTAATTAAGATGTAATGTGA
Organism: Pinus albicaulis; assembly: GCA_034641835.2. Classification (NCBI taxonomy): domain Eukaryota; kingdom Viridiplantae; phylum Streptophyta; class Pinopsida; order Pinales; family Pinaceae; genus Pinus; species Pinus albicaulis. Next base: position 494,060 of record JAXQQM020061654.1, read on the forward strand.
ATAAAACAAAAGGAAATTATTAGATTCTTATTGGTTATTGTATGTCTTCAAATTATGAAATACATATATATTAACATAGTTTATTAAATTAAATAGTTAATAATATTTAGCAAACATTGATTCATAATAAGCATCAAAAAATTTAGCTTATAATATACTTATATTATCCAAAAATAATAATAAAAAATAAATAAATTATAACTTTATTTTATATTTTTATAATTATTAATTGTAAAAAATTAATATATAATTTTAAAATGAAACATATCACAATCATTTTAATCATAAAAATTCAATCTCACTTTGCAAAAATATTATCTATATATATCTATATAACTTTTATACAATTGATTATACCTATTGTAAATAGATACTCAAATACCAATTTTATAATTTACAAACATCACTACATTTTACAATATGAGAAATATTTACTTTATTTTATTGTAAATAGATACTCAAATACCAATTTTATAATTTACAAATATAACTATATTTTACAACAATGAGAAATATTTACTTTTTATAACTTACAAATATAACTACATTTTTCAACATGAGAAATATTTACTTTATTTTCAAAGTATGATTAATTTTATACGAAATATATAAATATCTTTCTCATAATTTATAAATGAAGTAACGGGTGATTAAAATTTTTAATTATTCTTTATTTTAAATATTAAAATAATAAACATATAACTATAATATTTTTAAAATAATTAGTAACATTCTTCAAAATTTAAAGCATATTCAATACTAAATGATATGCTCTCTAAAATGGCAGGTTGAATATTTAATCTGAAATGGTCAATGCAATCAAATGTTTTATTTAAGATATTATAATGGTTAAAAAATAAAGAAAATATCCATATTATAGAAAAAAAAAAAAAAAATCAAACGCAACTTAGTTGTTTTTGCAACCAGTTGGAGTGGTCCGTGGAACATTGTTTTAACTAATTGGAGTGGTCTGTTCAGCTCAGAAAAGGAAGAGCTGGTTGAAAGACGTGGCTCACGATCGGACATATTTTTAACATAATCCAGCCATACACAAACATTCTAATTAAAATGTTCGAGGTCTAACACAAAATTTATAATGAAAATGCTGCACGTCTACAAAATTGAAATATGAAAGTTGGGGTGGTCAATTACTGAAACTTTACCGTTAGAAACCAAAAGATGCAAAAAAAACTCGCCAATGCCGATCCTGAAGTTGAAATGCAATATCAAAATTTGAATTTCATCTAGTTGCTTCCTGTCAGAATATGCAAAAAAGATGGTGGTAAAAAAAATAGCCTCAAGTTGAAATTCAATTTAAATTTCATTGTGGTTTAGATATTTCTCTCCACTTCTGTCCCACGCAGCTTCCTGCGCTCTCTGTTTATATGTGTTCAGTGGGAATAGTCTGTGATGAGTTGTATTTGGTAGCGGCAACGAGAGTCCATGGTGGGTTACGTTTGGTGGAGGGAACACCGGTCCATTGAGGATTTTCTATTGAATAAGGATGTTCCACCGCTTGAGAGGTAACATTGAGGAAGGCCATTGATCACAAGACCACAGGCCGTCCGCTGTATGGACAAAGCGTGAGCTGCAATCAATGCTATTAAGGTAAGCACAAGTTGCCTATGCTATTGTCATTTTCTACAGGCTTCACTAAATTTATTTTGAAATTGAATGATATATTTCATTGATTTTTTTGAAGTTGAAGGATACAGTGAAAAATTTCGGTGTTGAAATAGCTCTTTATACACTTCACTGATTTTCTTTTGAAATTTAGGGATATATTTCAACGATTTTTTTAATTTGAAGGATATACAGCGTTGAAATAGTTCTTTATAATTTTAATGGTAAAGACTTACAAGGATTGTTGAATTAAATTTATTAGGTTAATTTCATATAACAAATTTCTATTCGCAAAGATGTTTCTAATTAGAGTTAATAACACCATACTCAGGTTTCTGTTTGCATACTCCGCTTCCTAGTTAGGCGATGCTTTTGTTTACATATGATACTCAGATTTCTGTTTGTATTTCTTGGCTTCGCTAGAATTTCGTTCTTACCTTTTTTCCCTGCCATGGCCATCCCATGCCGTGCCTGTCTTTTCTATTCCCAGATTTGTTAGAGTAGATTCATGATGTTCCATCTGCCTGAGCATACCTATGAGGTTTTTCTTCTTTTATCCATTCACATATTTTATTTTTTATTATATATCTTTTACATAAAGTATGGTCCATGTGTTCTTTTAAATTTGCTATTTAAGAAAATAATTATATTAAAAAAAGTTATAATGTATTATACGTTTTATTAGAGCAATTATTTTATGATTTTCTGTTTTATTTATATTTAAATTCTAATATCTTAAAATGGATTTTTTTTGCTACTTTGTAATATTGCACCTTTTAAAAGTAGATGGGGAAGAAATTGACCTAGTAAGAGAGAGAAACACATACAAAGTGAGTGTGGAAGGGGACGCAAGGGGTAGAGGTAAATAGAGAGAGCAAAAGGGATAAAGTGAAGGAGAAAGAGGTAGAAGGAGACTAGAGAAATTGAAGGAGAGAAGGGTAGGGTGCACAAGAGAGAGATACACACACAAAGTGAGAATTAAAGCGGATACATGTGGGGAGAGATGAACAAAATGAGAGGGAAATAGAGAAAATTAAGGAGAAATAGCTAGAGGGAGAAGGGAGAAATTAAAGGAGACAAATATAGGGGTGAGAGAGGGAGATAGGAGAGAGGAGGGAGAGAGAGAGATAAATTGAGAGAACTAGTGAGAGAGGGAGAGGGAGCGTGAGTGGCACAATGGGTGGAGATAGCACAAGAGAAAGAGGATGTCGAGGAGGGAGGGAGGAAGGGAGACATGGAGTAAGAGAGAGAGGGAGGGAGGGAGGAAGGGAGAGAGAGAGAGGGAGAGAGAGATAGAGATGAAGTAGGAGGGAGAGAGGGAAAGAGCGAGAGGGAGAGAGCGAGAGGGAGAGGGAGGGAGATAGAGGGAGGAAAGGGAGGAAGATAGAGAGAGAGAGATGGAAGGGAGGGAGATAGCGAAAGGGAGCGGGAGAGAGAGAGAGAGAGAGAGAGAGAGAGAGAGAGAGAGGGAGAGATAGAGAGAGAGAGAGGGAGCTGGAGGGAGAGAGGGATGGAGCGAGAGGGAGAGAGAGGGAGCAGGTGGGAGAGAGAGAGAGAGATACGGAGCAGGGGAGAGAGAGAGAGAGAGAGAGGGAGAGAGGGGGACAGAGATAGGGAGAGGGAGGGAGATAGAGGGAGGGAGGAAGGGGGTTAGCAGGAGGGAGGGAGAGAGAGAAGGAGTAGGAGGGAGAGAGAGAGAGAGAGGTAGCAGGAGGGATAGAGGGAGGGAGCATGAGGGAGGAAGAGAGAGAGAGAGAGAGGGATAGAGGGAGAGGGAGAGGGAGAGGGAGGGCGAGGGGGGGATAGAGAGGGAGGGAGAGGTAGGGATAGAGAGAGAGGGAGAGGGAAGGAGATCTAGGGAAGGGGAGAAATTGGGAGAGAGATAGAAGGAGATATAGGGAGGGGGTGAAAGAGGGAGAGGGAGAGAGAGAGGGAGAGATATGGAGGGAGAGAGAGAGGAAGAGAGGGAGAGGGAGAGGGAGGAAGGGAGAGGGAGATGGATAGGGAGAGGGAGAGAGAGAGAGAGAGGGAGAAGGAGAGATATAGAGGGAGAGGCAAGGAGGGAGATAGAGGGAGGGGGAGAGAGAGAGGGCGTGGGAAGGGGAGAGATAGAGAGGGAGCGGGATGGAGAGAGAGAGAGAGAGAGAGAGAGAGAGAGAGAGAGAGAGAGAGGGAGGGAGAGATAGAGAGAGAGAGAGGGAGCTGGAGGGAGAGAGGGATGGAGCGAGAGGGAGAGAGAGGGAGCAGGTGGGAGAGAGAGAGAGATACGGAGCAGGGGAGAGAGAGAGAGAGAGAGAGAGGGAGAGAGGGGGACAGAGATAGGGAGAGGGAGGGATATAGAGGGAGGGAGGAAGGGGGTTAGCGGGAGGGAGAGAGAGAGAGAAGGAGTAGGAGGGAGAGAGAGAGAGAGAGGTAGCAGGAGGGATAGAGGGAGGGAGCGTGAGGGAGGAAGAGAGAGAGAGAGAGAGAGAGGGAGAGAGGGAGAGGGAGAGGGAGGGAGAGGGAGGGATAGAGAGGGAGGGAGAGGTAGGGATAGAGAGAGAGGGAGAGGGAAGGAGATATAGGGAAGGGGAGAAAGTGGGAGAGAGATAGAAGGAGATATAGGGAGGGGGCGAAAGAGGGAGAGGGAGAGAGAGAGGGAGAGATATGGAGGGAGAGAGAGAGGAGGAGAGGGAGAGGGAGAGGGAGGAAGGGAGAGGGAGACGGATAGGGAGAGGGAGATAGAGAGAGAGAGGGAGAAGGAGAGATATAGAGGGAGAGGGAAGGAGTGAGATAGAGGGAGGGGGAGAGAGAGAGGGAGTGGGAAGGGGAGAGATAGAGAGGGAGCGATATGGAGAGAGAGAGAGAGAGAGAGAGAGAGAGAGAGAGAGAGGGAGAGGGAAGGAGGGAGAGGGAGGGAGAGAGATAGAGGGAGGGGGAGAGAGAGAGATGGAGCAGGAGGGGGTCGAATGGAATGGGAGGGAGAGAGACAGAGATAGAGAGGGAGTGGGAGGGAGAGATAGAGAGAGAGGGAGGGAGGGAGAGAAAGAAAGAGGGAGCTGAAGGGAGAGAGAGAGAGAGAGCGAGGGGGAGATAGAGGGAGGAGGAGTGGGAGGGAGAGAGAGAGAGAGGGAGAGGAAGAGAGTGGGAGGGATATAGGGTTAGGGGGTGAGAGAGAGGGAGAGAGATAGTGTCCAAGAGAGACTAATTGTAATTCAAAACATTGCTAATTGAAGTATTGAATCAAGAAAAAAGTAATTGACACAACATAAAACAAATTCGAAATCTAATAGATTCATGCAATTTCAACCATTTATTTCCACACTCAACTATTAATTATTTTCAATTTAATTTAATTTTCAAAATTATAATTAAATGTCCTTTTAGAAAGTTTTTTTTATTAGTAGATTAACTAGCTTGTTCCTTGCTCCTTTTATGTGTTGTTATTCATTTTTTTCCAATTTAATTATTAGTTATTTGAAGAAAAATTATTTACTTTTAAAATATATTTAAATAAGATGATCATTTTTAGCTAAAAATAAATAAATAAATAATACTGTGATTCTAATGGAGTAATTAAAAAGAATGATAAAAAGGAATTTTTTTTCATAATTGTTTTCCCAAACTTACTAGAAATTTCTCAAAAAAATATAGTTCAATGTGATGGATAAAAACTTAGTTCTTCTTAATATTATTCCATTTCTTCTTAATCTTAACCCATTTTAAAAAGGTTGAGATTACTAAAATTTAAAAAAATTAGCCTAGGAGGGTAAAAAAAAAACTCTATTTTTGTTGTTTATTATTTTCATTCATGGCTCATTCCAAGTACCAAGTGGAATTCTAAGGAATAATATTTTTTATTTTAACGAATACTATTTTTCATTCTAATAGTTTTCCTAAAATATCACTAAAAATTCTAGAATCTATATATAATTATTATAGATTAGAAAAATTTTACAATAATATTCTCAAACATTTGTGTCAATTTAAAAACAAGATTTTTTTTTACACTCATTGTATAAATATAAAATTTTAAAATTTTCATATACTAAAACTAAATTCTTACGTTTTTAGAAAGAATTGATATAATTTTCACATTTGTCAATAGTATTCTTAATAAATTTATTTGTCAATAATATCCTTAATCCTTAATAAATTTATCCGTGTAAATTAATTCACGCCATCCAAAATATTAAACTCTCCTATAAATAAGTATAACTTTCTAAATACAAATTAATGTTAACGCAAACTAATTGAACTAAGGCCATCCAAAATATTCAACTCTCCCATGCCTAAGTGAAACTATCCAAACACCAATTAATGTTAAATAAAACTAGTTCAACTAATCCCTTGAATTAGACTATAATAATATTTTGTTATACATTATTTAAATTTTTAAATTCTAGGAAATGATAAAGTGATGAATGAGACAAATGATAATATATAATTAAAGTGTAATTAGTAAATAAATAAATAAGCTCCCTTGAAATAATAGTCATAGCCGTGGTCAAAGTGGAAACACCCTCCATATATTTAGATTTTTATACTCGTGTAATTAGTAAATAAATAAATAACCTCCCTTGAAATACTAGTCATAACAGTGGTCAAAGTGGAAACACCCTCGATATATTTAGATTTTTATACTCATTTTTTTTTCTAAGTGTAACTAATTCTATTATGTATAAGATTACTAGTACAAAACAGACACAGTGTCAGCTATGAAAGCCTGAGCACTGTGTTTAAAAGTCAAGTTGTTCACAGAGTGCCTAGACTGCCCATATTGGGAAACCAGTCCAATTAAACATCGAGTCTTAACCGCCCTCGTGAGGGAAACCGGTTTGAAAAGCATAGAAACTGAGTAAACATAGAAATAAAAGCGACATTTCAGAGACCACAGATTCAGCTGGTTGGCCCAGCAACAAAAACTAGCATTATCTATGAAACTGAACCGAAAAACCTGGAGTGCAGTGTTGAAGCTAGCCATGAGTTGGTGACGGTGGTTCCTCAATGATTCTGCAACCAAAAAACTCTCTGCTGTCCTCCTTGCCAGAGTCGCTCGTGTCCATGCCACCCGAGGGCGCTTCCTTGTTTTTCTACTGCTCCTATGGACAGTGAGGGGAGATGACCGGTGCAGCAGCTGCGTTTATGGGTCCAGAGCTCGGAGAGAGGAGCGCGGAGGCTAGACTAGGAGCAGGGTGGTTGGGTATTTCCTCCCGCAGAGTGAGTGAAATGAGGGCCGTGAGTACAGAATTGGAGGCAGTGGGATGGAATTTGAGCTCCGCATGCTGCGAGGTCTGTCTAATGGTGGGCCGAAGAGGGGCAGGAGGGACAGCCCGGGAGGAGCTGCCGCCATAGTCGTGAGCCTGGGAGGGAGGGACACCTCTAGCACGTCGACTTCCACGACCTCTGCCACCGCGCAGATTCTGAGGAGGGTCCGGAGTCTGATCAGAGGAGAAGGTGCTAGGAAGAGGGCGACTATGACCCCGGCTGGGGCCTCGTTGAGCCCTCATTCTCTCACGAAGACGCGGCATTTCAGAAGGGGAATGACAGAGGTGAGTAGGAACAGGAGGAGAGACAGTAGGATCCGAGGGAGCAGTAAAATGAGCAGAGGGCTGAGCGAGACGGAGAATGTCAGGAGAAACAGAGAAATCACGCAGAGGATCACCACACAGGTCCGCGCCACCCCTGAACAGAAAACTATATAGACAGTGTGAGCTCTGAGTGAAATGAATACCTGGGACCGGTTCGATGCATGCCTGCAAAGAGCAGCACCGCCCTGTGGACGTTTTCGCGCTGGCCTCGAGCGAGCCAGAAGTGCAAATTCCGAGCAGTGGGGTGGGCGAAATCACCGAACCAGAGGCTTCGTCAGTATCCTGCAACTGAACCACCATATCTTGCAGCACCTCCATAATCTTCTCCAGTCTGAGCATACCAAGGTTAATGCCCGTCGCGCGAGTGATGGCATTAAGAGCAGAGTTATTGCATATGCCGGGAGCCATGTGGGCTGCCCAGGTCATTTCCATGGGGAATTGCGCGGGGTGGCGCTCCCCCTCTGGAGCATTAAACAGCCGGATCCGACGTTTATACTCATTTTATTAAGTATTTTATTTTCATATTTAATTCATTAATAATTGTCAAAATTTGCATTTAAAATATTTTTTTTAATTATTTATATAAATTTAATTGAATATTATTAAATATTTTATTAATTATAATTTAATTTTAATATAAATTGTTTTCAATGTCATTTTTGAAAGTTTGTGGAATTTTTTGGTTTATTTTTTCTAGACATGTTGTTAACCATTAGGCTCGCTCAAGTTGTATAATTATTATTATTATCATCCAATTTTAAGGTCATGACCAAACCAAACATTGATATAGGAGTCCCCTTGTTTATGGAACAAGGGACCCACCTTCGCTCAACAATTATGTAAACCATTAAAACCCCTAGGGTCAGACCAACCCATTTAAAAACTCCTAGGGTCAAGCCAACCCATATATAAAACTATTATTTTAAGAATTAATATAGATATGTTTTAAGCACTGATCTAACTTGAGCCAAGAGGGATCAAGTTTCTTCTATATAATTTTTCATTGTTTAATTCTTATTTTTGAATGCTATAGAGGTTACAAAAGATGTGCATTGAAATGGTTTTTTGGTTATTACTATATTTTCAAGTGTAAGTGAATATTAATTTACATTAAAATATTTGATTCATAATCCACATGGGGCATTTTATTTTATAAAACTTTAAAATATATTCTTTTAACATTTTTTTCATTATAGATATATATGAAGTGTTATCACCTGTTCACATATTTTTTTAAATATATAAGGTTTAAAAATTGTACTGACATAATTTTTTTTTTTACTTCTAATTACTTTTCATGAAATTTTATTAGGTCATATAGACAACTAATTAAGCATGTATATCATATTTATTTTCTCTTTTTTATTATAGCTCACATTGGTTTTCTATTTAGAGAATATTGTATTCATATTTTAAGAGGTAACATGTATCAACTTCATGTTGAGCAAGGACATGCTTACACATTGCCTTCAGGCTCCCAAAAGAATGAGTCTCTCTACCCAATTATACATAAATAAAATAAATTATTCTCTCATTTAACATATTTACAACTTAACCTCTTACTTACCAAAACAATTAAATGATAAAATTATAATAACATGTCCTCAAATTTATGCATTACATATGTTTAATTAGTTTGATTTTATATATTTTTTATTAAAAAGTTAAAGTTATAAGGGTTACGAATCGGTTGTTAATTAAGATGTAATGTAAATAAAACAAAAGGAAACTATTAGCTTCTTATTGGTTTTTGTATGTCTTCAAATTATGAAATACATATATATTAACATAGTTTATTAAATTAAATAGTTAATAATATTTAGCAAACATTGATTCATAATAAGCATCAAAACATTTAGCTTAGATGTACTTATATTATCCAAAAATAATAATAAAAATTAAATCAATTATAACTTTATTTTATATTATTATTAATTATAAACAATTAATATATAATTTTAAAATAAAACATATCACAAGCATTTTAATCATAAAATTCAATCACACTTTGCAAAAATATTTGAAAAAAAAATAAAAAAAATATTTAGCTTTTATACAATTGATTATACCTATTGTAAATAAATACTCAAATACCAATTTTATAATTTACAAACATAACCACATTTTACAACATGAGAAATATTTACTTTATTTTATTGTAAATAGATTCTCAAATACCAATTTTGTAATTTATAAATATAAATATATTTTACAACATGAGAAATATTTACTTTTTATAACTTACAAATATAAATACATTTTAGAACATGAGAAATATTTACTTTATTTTCAAAGTATGATTAATTTTATACCAAATATATAAGTATCTTTCTAACAATTTATAAATGAAATAACGGGTGATTAAAATTTTTAATTATTTTTTATTTTAAATATTAAAATAATAAACATATAACAATAATATTTCCAAAATAATTAGTAACATTCTTCAAAATTTAAAGCATACTCAATACTAAACGAGATGCTCTCTAAAATGCCGTGTTGAATATTTAATCTGACATGGTCAACGCAATCAAATGTTTTATTTAAGATATTATAATGGTTAAAAAATAAAGAAAATATCCATATCATAGAAAAAAAAAAAAAAATCAAACACAACTTAGTTGTTTTTGCAACCAGTTGGAGTGGTTCGTGGAACATTGTTTCAACTAATTGGACTGATCTGTTCAGCTCAGAAAAGGAAGAGTTGGTTGAAAGACGTGGCTCACGATCGGAGATATTTTTAACATAATCCAGCCATCCACAAACATTCTAATTAAGATGTTCGACCTGTAACACAAAATTTATAATGAAAATGTTGCACGTCTACAAAATTGAAATATGAATGTTGGAGTGGTCAATTACTGAAACTTTACCGCTAGAAAGAAAAAGATGCACAAAAACTCGCCAATGTCGATCCTGAAGTTGAAATGCAATTTCGAAATTTGAATTTCATCTAGTTGTTTCCTGTCAGAATATGCAAAAAAGCTGGTGGTAAAAAACCAGCCTCAAGTTGAAATGCAATTTAAATTTCATTGTGGTTTAGATATTTCTCTCCACTTCTCTCCAACACAGCTTCCTGCGCTCTCTATTTATATGTGTACAGTGGGAAGAGTCTGTGATGGGTTGTATTTGGTAGCGGCAATGAGAGTCCATGGTGGGTTACGTTTGGTGGAGGGAACACCAGTCCATTGAGGATTTTCTTTTGAATAAGGATGTTCCACTGCTAGAGGTAACCTTGAGGAAGACCATTGATCACAAGACCATAGGCCGTCCGCTGTATGGAAAAAGCGTGAGCTGCAATCAATGCTATTAATGTAAGCACAAGCTGCCTAAGCTATTTTCATTTTCTACACGCTTCACTAAATTTATTTTGAAATTGAAGGATATATTTCATTGATTTTTTTGAAGTTGAAGGATACAGTTAAAGATTTTGGTGTTGAAATAGTTCTTTATACACTTCACTGATTTTTTTTTGAAATTTAGGGATATATTTCAATGATTTTTTTAAGTTGAAGGATATACTTGAAGATTTCAGTGTTGAAATAGTTCTTTATAATTTTAATGGTAAAGAGATACAAGGATTGTTGAATTAAATTTATTAAGTTAATTTCATATAACAAATTTCTATTCACAAAGATGTTTCTAATTAGAGTTAATAACACCATACTTAGATTTCTGTTTGCATACTCCGCTTCCTAGTTAAGCGATGCTTTTGTTTACATATGATACTCAGATTTTTGTTTTCATTTCTTGGCTTCGCTAGAATTTCGTTCTTACCTTTTTTCCTTGCCATGGCCATCCCCATGTCGTGCCTGTCTTTTCTATTCCCAGATTTGTTAGAGTAGATTCATGATTTTCCATCTGCCTAAGCATACCTATGAGGTTTTTCTTCTTTTATCCATTCACATATTTTAGTTTTTATTATATATCTTTTACATAAAGTATGGTCCATGTGTCTTTTAAATTTGCTATTTAAAAAAATAATTATATAAAAAAAAGTTATAATGTATTATACGTTTTATTAGAGCAATTATTTTGTGATTTTCAGTTTTATTTATATTTAAATTTTAATATCTTAAAATGGATTTTTTTTGTTATTTTGTAATATTGCACCTTTTAAAAGTGGATGGGGAAGAAAGTGACCTAGTAAGAGAGAGAAACACACACAAAGTGAGTGTGGAAGGGGACACAAGGTGTAGAGGTAAATAGAGAGAGCAAAAGGGAGAAAGTGAAGGAGAAAGAGGTAGAAGGAGACTAGAGAAATTGAAGGAGAGAGGGGTAGGGTGCGCAAGAGAGAGATACATATACAAAGTGAGAATTAAAGGGGATACATGTGGGGAGAGATGAAAAAAATGAGAGTGAAATAGAGAAAATTAAGGAGAAATAGCTAGAGGGAGAATGGAGAAATTAAAGGAGACAAAGATAGGGGTGAGAGAGGGAGGTAGGAGAGAGGAGGGAGAGAGAGAGATAAATTGAGAGAACTAGTGAAAGAGGGAGCGAGAGGGTGAGTGGCACGATGGGTGGAGATAGCGCAAGAGAAATAGGATGTTGAGGAGGGAGGGAGAGAGAGAGAGAGAGAGAGAGAGAGAGAGAGGGAGGGAGGGAGAGAGGGAGGGACGGAGGGAGAGAGGGAGGGACGGAGGGAGGGAGAGACGGAGTAAGAGAGAGAGGGAGGGACAGAGGGAGGGAGGGACGGAGGGAGGGAGAGACGGAAGGAGGGAGGAAGGGAGCGAGAGAGAGGGACAGAGAGATAGAGAGGAAGTAGTAGGGAGAGAGGGAAAGAGCAAGAGGGAGAGAGCGAGAGGGATAAGGAGGGAGAGAATGAGAGGGAAAGGGACGGAGATAAAGGGATGAAAGGAAGGAAGAGAGAGAGAGAGAGAGAGGGAAGGGAGGGAGAGAGAGAGAGAGAGAGAGAGAGAGAGAGAGAGAGAGAGAGGGAGGGAGCTGGAGGGAGAGAGGGATGGAGCGGGAGGGAGAGAGAGAGAGCAGGAGGGAGAGTGAGAGAGAGAGAGAGAGAGAGAGAGAGAGAGGGAGAGGGTGGGGATGGGGAGATAAGGAGAGGGAGGAGTGAGGGAGGGAGGAAGGGGTTGAAGGGAGGGGGAGGGAGGGAGGAAGGGTGAGAGAGGGAGAGAGAGGGAGAGAGAGTAGCATGAGGATAGAGAGAGGGAGTGAGAGGGAGAGAGGGAGAGAGAGAGAGAGAAAGAGAGAGAGAGAGAGGGAGAGGGAGGGGGAGAAAGTCTGAGAGAAAGAGAAGGAGATATAGGGAGGGGGTAAAAGAGGGAGAGGGAGAGAGAGAGGGAGAGAAATGGAGGGGGAGAGAGAGAGAGAGGGAGAGAGAGGAAGGGAAAGGGAGAGGGAGAGGGAGAGAGAGAGAGAGAGATGGAGAAGGAGAGATAGAGAGGGAGAGGGAAGGAGGGAGAGGGGGGGAGGGAGATAGAGGGAGGGGGAGAGAGAGAGGGAGTGGGAAGGGGGGGATAGAGAGGGAGCGGGAGGGAGAGAGAGAGAGAGAGAGAGAGAGAGATGGAGGGAGGGAGAGAAAGAAAGAGGGAGCGGAAGGGAGATAGAGAGAGAGAGAGGGGGAGATAGAGGGAGGAGGAGTGAGAGGGAGAGAGAGGGAGAGGGGGAGGAAGAGAGTGGGAGAAAGATATGGGTAGGGGGTGAGAGAGAGAGGGATTGGGAGGGAGAGAGAAAGGGAGGGAGCAGGAGGGAGAGAAAGATAGGGAGGGAGTGGAAGGGAGGGAGAGAGAGAGAGGGAGATGTAGGGAGGTAGATGAAGGGAGGGAGAGGGAGGGGTATAGAGGGAGGGCGAGAGAGAGGTAGTGGGAGTGAGAGTGAAAGGGGAAGAGAGATAGAGAGGGAGAGAGGGAGATGGAGAGAGAGAGGGAGGGACAGAGATGGAGGGAGAGAGAGGGAGAGGGAGATAGAGTGAGAGAAAGAGAGAGAGAGAGAGAGAGTGTGTGTGTGTGTGTCAGAGATAGAGAGAGATAGATAGAGAGAATGAGAGGCAGAGAGAGAGAGAGAGAGAGAGAGAGAGAGAGAGAGAGAGAGAAGGAGAGAGAATGTCAGAGATAGAGAGACAGAGAGAAATATAATGTCAGAGAGAGAGAGAGAGAGAGTCAGAGAGGAGAAATAAGGGGAGTGAGAGATGGAGTGAGAGGGAGTGAGAGAGAGTCAGAGAGGAGAAATAAGGGGAGTGAGAGATGGAGTGAGAGGGAGTGAGAGAGAGATAGAAGGAGGGAGAGGGAGGGATAGAGAGAGAGAGGGAGAAACGGAGGCAGATAGATGAAGGGAAGGAGAGGGAGGGACACAGAGGGAGGGGGAGAGAGCGGAAGGGGTAGTGAGAGGGAAAGGGATAGGGAGGGAGAGAGAGAGAGAGGGAGAGAGAGAGAGAGGGGGAGAGAGAGAGAGATTGGGGGGGAGAGAGAGAGAGAGAGAGAGGGAGGGGGGGTGGGAGAGAGAGGGAGGGGGGGTGGGAGAGAGAGAGAGAAAAAGAGGGAGAGGGAGAGAGGGAGAGAGAGAGAGAGAGAGAGAGAGTGACAGAGAGAGAGATAGAGAGAGAGAGAGAGGGGGGGAGAGAGAGAGACAGAGAGAGAGAGCGGGAGGGAGTGTGAGGGAGAGGGGGAGAGAGAGAGAGAGAGGGAGAGAGGGAGAGAGAGAGAGATAGAGAGAGAGAGAGAGAGAGAGAGAGAGAGAGAGAGAGAGAGAGAGGGAGTGTGAGGGAGAGGGAGAGAGAGAGAGGGAGAGAGGGAGAGGGAGAGAGAGAGATAGTGTCCGAGAGAGACTAATTTTAGTTCTAAACATTTCTAATTGAAGTATTGAATCAAGAAAAAGTAATTGACACAACATAAAACAGTTTCAAAATCTAATAGATTCATGCAATTTCAACCATTTATTTCCACACTCAACTTTTAATTATTTTCAATTTAATTTAGTTTTCAAAATTATAATTAAATGTCCTTTTATAAAGTTTTTTTATTAGTAAATTACCTAGCTTGTGTTGTTATTCATTTTTTTCAATTCAATTATTAATTATTTGAATAAAAATAATTTACTTTTAAAATATATTTAAATAAGATGATCATTTTTAGCTAAAAATAAATAAATCAATAATACTATGATCCTAATGGAGTAATTAAAAAAAATGCTAAAAAGGCATTTTTTTTCATAATTTCTTTTCCAAACTTACTAGAAATTTCTCAAAAAAATACACTTCAATGTGATGGATAAAAACTTAGTTCTTCTTAATCTTATTCCATTTCTTCTTAATCTTAACCCATTTTAAAAAGATTGAGATTATTGAAATTTTAAAAAATGAGCCTAGGAGGGAAAAAAAAGAAACTCTATTTTCATTGTTTACTATTTTCATTCATGGCCCATTCCAAGTACCAAGTCGAATTCTAAGGAATGATATTTTTTATTTTAACGAATACTATTTTTCATTCTACTAATTTTCATAAAATATCACTAAAAATTCTAGAATCTATATATAATTATTATAGATTAGAAGAATTTTACAATAATATTCTCAAACATTTGTGTCAATTTGAAAATAAGATTTTCTTTTACACTCATGGTATAAATATAAAATTTTAAAATTTTCCTATACTAAAACTAAATTCTTAAGTTTTTAGAAAAAACTAATATAATTTTCACATTTGTCAATAGTATTCTTAATAAATTTATTTGTCAATAATATCCTTAATCCTTAATAAATTTATCGGTGTAAACTAATTCATGCCATCCAAAATATTAAACTCTCCTATATATAAGTATAACTTTCTAAATACAAATTAATGTTAACGAAAACTAATTGAACTAACGCCATCCAAAATATTCAACTCTCCCATGCCTAAGTGAAACTATCTAAACACCAATTAATGTTAAAGAAAACTAGTTCAACTAATCCCTTGAATTAGACTATAATAATATTTTGTAATACAATATTTAAATTCTTAAATTCTAGGAAATGATAAAGTGACGAATGAGACAAATGATAATATATAATCAAAGTGTAATTAGTAAATAAATAAATAAATAACCTCCCTTGAAATACTAGTCATAGCAGTGGTCAAAGTGGAAACACCCTCCATATATTTAGATTTTTATACTCATTTTATTAGTTATTTTATTTTTATATTTAATTCATTAATAAGTGCCAAAATTTGCATTTAAAATATTTTTTTTAATTATTTATATAAATTTAATTGAATATTATTAAATATTTTATTAATTGTAATTTAATTTTAATATAAGTTGTTTTTAGTGTTATTTTTGAAAGTTTGTGGATTGTTTTGGTTTATTTTTTCTAAAGTCCACACTCTACACTCTCTAGTTTTGAACTTGTGACTTCTTAGGAGGAAAGACATGTTGTTAACCATTAGGCTCACTCAAGTTGTATAATTATTATTATTATCATCTAATTTTAAGGTCATGACCAAACCAAACATTGATGTAGAAATCCCCTTTTTTATGGAACAAGGGACCCACCTCTGCTCAACAATTATGTAAGCCATTAAAACCCCTAGGGTCAAGCCGACCCATATATAAAACAATTATTTTAAGAATTAATATAGATATGTTTTAAGCACTGATCTAACTTGAGCCAAGAGGGATCAAATTTCTTCTATTTAATTTTTCATTGTTTAAATCTTACTTTTGAATGCTATAGAGGTTACAAAAGATGTGCATTGAAATGGTTTTTTGGTTATTACTATATTTTCAAGTATAAGTGAATATTAATTTACATTGAAATATTTGATTCATAATCCACATGGGGCATTTTCTTTTATAACACTTTAAAATATATTATTCTAAATTTTTTCTCATTATAGATATATATGAAGTTTTTATCACCTATTCACATATTTTTTTAAACATATAAGGTTTAAAAATTGTACTCACATAATTTTTTTGTTTACTACTAATTATTTTTCATGAAATTTTATTACGTCATATGAAGAACTAATTAAGCATGCATATCATATTTCTTTTTTCTTTTTTATTATAGCTCACAGTGTTTTTCTATTTAGAGTATATTGTATTCACATTTTAAGAGGTAACATGTATCAACTCCATGTTGAGTAAGGACATGCTTACACATTGCCTTCAGACTCCCGAAAGAATGAGTCTCTCTACCCAATTATGCATAAATAAAATAAATTATTCTCTCATTTAACATATTTACAACTTAACCTCTTACTTACCAAAACAATTAAATGATAGAATTATAATAACATGTCCTCAAATTTATGCATTACATATGTTTAATTAGTTTGATTTTATATATTTTTTTATCAAAAATTTAAAGTTATAATGGTTATGAATATGTCGTTAATCAAGATGTAATGTGAATAAAACAAAAGGAAACTATTATATTCTTATGGGTTATTGTATGTCTTCAAATTATGAAATGCATATATATTAACATAGTTTATTAAATTAAATAGTTAATAATATTTAGAAAACATTGATTCATAATAAGCCTCAAAACATTTAGTTTATGATATACTTATATTATCCAAAAATAATAATAATAAATAAATAAATTATAACTTTATTTTATATTATTATTATTAATTGTAAAAAATTAATATATAATTTAAAAACAAAACATATCATAAGCATTTTAATCATAAAAATCCAATCACACTTTGCAAATATATTTGAAAAAAAAAATATTTAGCTTTTATACAATTGATTATAAGTATTGTAAATAGATACTCAAATACCAATTTTATAATTTAGAAACATAACTACATTTTACAACATGAGAAATATTTACTTTATTTTATTGTAAATAGATACTCAAATACCAATTTTATAATCTACAAATATAACTATATTTTACAACATGAGAATGCATTACATAATTTATGCATTACATATGTTTAATTAGTTTGATTTTATATTTTTTTTTTTGTTAAAAAGTTAAAGTTATAATGGTTATGAATGTGTTGTTAATTAAGATGTAATGTGAATAAAAGAAAATGAAACTATTAGATTCTTATTGGTAGTCTCTCTACTCAATTATACATAAATAAAATAAATTATTCTCTCATTTAACATATTTAGAACTTAACCTCTTACATACCAAAATAATTAAATGATAAAATTATAATAACATGTCCTCAAATTTATGCATGACATATGTTTAATTAGCTTGATTTTATATATTTTTTATTAAAAAGTTAAAGTTATAATGGTTATGAATATGTTGTTAATTAAGATGGAATGTGAATAAAACAAAAGGAAACTATTAGATTCTTATTGGTAATTATATGTCTTCAAATTATGAAATACATGTACATTAACATAGTTTGTTAAATTAAATAGTTAATAATATTTAGCAAACATTGATTCATAATAAGCATAAAAAAATTTAGCTTATAATATACTTATAATATCGAAAAATAATAATAAAAAATAAATAAATTATAACTTTATTTTATATTATTATATTATTATTATTATTAATTGTAAAAAATTAATATATATGGTTAAATGTTTTATTTAACATATTATAATGGTTAAAAAATAAAGAAAATATCCATATTATAGAAAAAAATAAATAAAGTCAAACACAACTTAGTTGCTTTTGCAACCAGTTGGAGTGGTCCGTGGAACATTGTTTCAACTAATTGGAGTGGTCTATTCAGCTCAGAAAAGGAAGAGCTGGTTGAAAGACATGGCTCACGATCGGAGATATTTTTAACATAATCCAGCCATACACAAACATTATAATTAAAATGTTCGACGTGTAACACAAAATTTATAATGAAAATGATGCACGTCTACAAAATTGAAATATGAATGTTGGAGTGGTCAATTACTGAAACTTTACCGTTAGAAAGCAAAAGATGCACAAAAACACGCAAATGCTGATCCTGAAGTTGAAATGCAATTTCAAAATTTGAATTTCATCTAGTTGTTTCCTGTCAGAATATGCAAAAAAGCTGGTGGTAAAAAAAACAGCCTCAAGTCGAAATGCAATTTAAATCTCATTGTGGTTTAGATATTTCTCTCCACTTCTCTCCCACGCAGCTTCCTACGCTCTCTGTTTATATGTGTGCAGTGGGAAGACTCTGTAATGGGTTGTATTTGGTATCGGCAACGAGAGTCCATGGTGGGTTACGTTTGGTGGAGGGAACACCAGTCCATTGAGGATTTTCTTTTGAATAAGGATGTTCCACCGCTTGAGAGGTAACATTGAGGAAGGCCATTGATCACAAGACCATACGCCATCCGTTGTATGGACAAAGTGTGAGCTGCAATCAATGCTATTAAGGTAATCACAAGTTCCCTATGCTATTCTCATTTTCTACACGCTTCACTAAATTTATTTTGAAATTCAAGGATATATTTCATTGATTTTTTTGAAGTTGAAGGATACAGTTAAAGATTTCGGTGTCGAAATAGTTCTTTATACACTTCACTGATTTTTTTTTTGAAATTTAGGGATATATTTCAATGATTTTTTTAAGTTGAAGGATATACTTGAAGATTTTAGCGTTGAAATAGTTCTTTATAATTTTAATGGTAAAGAGTTACAAGGATTTTTGAATTAAATTTATTAGGTTAATTTCATATAACAAATTTCTATTCGCAAAGATGTTTCTAATTAGAGTTAATAACACCATACTCAGGTTTCTGTTTGCATACTCCCCTTCCTGGTTAGGCGATGCTTTTGTTTACATATGATACTTAGATTTCTGTTTGCATTTCTTGGCTTCGCTAGAATTTTGTTCTTACCTTTTTTCCCTGCCATGGCCATCCCCATGTCGTGTCTGTCTTTTCTATTCCCAGATTTGTTAGAGTAGATTCACGATGTTCCATCTGCCTGAGCATACCTATGAGGCTTTTCTTCTTTTATCCATTCACATATTTTATTTTTTATTATATATCTTTTACATAAAGTATGGTCCATGTGTTCTTTTAAATTCGCTATTTAAAAAAATAATTATATAAAAAAAGGTTATAATGTATTATACGTTTTATTACAGCAATTATTTTATGATTTTCAGTTTTATTTAAATTTAAATTTTAATATCTTAAAATGGATTTTTTTTGTTATTTTGTAATATTGCACCTTTTAAAAGTGGATGGGGAAAAAAGTGACCTAGTAAGAGAGAGAAATACACACAAAGTGAGTGTGGAAGGGGACGCAAGGGGTAGAGGTAAATAGAGAGAGAAAAAGGGAGAAAGTGAAGGAGAAAGAGGTAGAAGGAGACTAGAGAAATTGAAGGAGAGAGGGGTAGGGTGCGCAAGAGAGAGATACACACACAAATTGAGAATTAAAGGGGATACATGTGATGGGAGATGAACAAAATGAGATGGAAATAGAGAAAATTAAGGAGAAATAGCTAGAGGGAGAATGGATAAATTAAGGAGACAAAGATAGGGGTGAGAGAGGGAGGTAGGAGAGAGGAGGGAGAGAGAGAGATAAATTGAGAGAACTAGTGAGAGAGGGAGAGGGAGGGTGAGTGGCATGATGGGTGGAGATAGCGCAAGAGAAAGAGGATGTCGAGGAGGGAGGGACAGAGGGAGGGACAGAGAGAGAGAGAGAGAGAGGGAGGGAGGGAGGGAGGGAGAGACAGAGTAAGAGAGAGAGGGAGGGAGGGGGGAAGGGAGAGAGAGAGAGGGAGAGAGAGACAGAGAGGAAGCAGGAGGGAGAGAGGGAAAGAGTGAGAGGGGGAGAGAGAGAGGGATAAGGAGGGAGAGAGTGAGAGGGAGAGGGAGGGAGGTAGAGGGAGGAAAGGGAAGAAGAGAGATAGAGAGAGAGAGGGAAGGGAGGGAGATAGCGAGAGGGAGCGGGGGAGAGAGAGAGATAGAGAGGGAGAGATAGAGAGAGAGAGGGAGTTGGAGGGAGAGAGGGATGGAGCGGGAGCAGGAGGGAGAGAGAGAGAGAGAGGTATAGTGAGAGAGAGAGAGTTCGAGAGAGAGGGAGGGAGAGGGAGGGAGATAGAGGGAGGGAGGAAGGGGAGTAGCGGGAGGGAGAGAGAGAGAGAGGAAGCAGGAGGGAGAGAGAGAGAGAGGTAGCAGGAGGGAGCGTGAGGGAGGAAGAGAGAGAGAGAGAGAGAGAGAGAGAGAGGGAGCGAGAGGGAGAGAGAGAGGGAGAGAGAGAGAGATAGAGAGAGAGGGAGAGGGAGAGGGAGGGAAATTGAGGGATAGAGAGAGAGGGAGAGGGAGGGAGATATAGGGAGGGGGAGAAAGTGGGAGAGAGAGAGAAGGAGATATAGGGAGGGGGTGAAAGAGGGAGAGGGAGAGAGAGTGGGAGAGAGATGGAGGGAGAGAGAGAGGAAGAGAGAGAGAGGGAGAGAGAGGAAGGGAGAGGGAGAGGGAGAGGAAGAGAGAGAGAGAGGGAGAAGGAGACATAGAGAGGGAGAGGGAAGGAGGGAGAGGGAGTGTGGGAGATAGAGGGAGGGGGAGAGAGAGGGAGTGGGAAGGGGAGAGATAGAGAGGGAGAATGAGGGAGAGAGAGAGGGAGTGGGAGAGAGAGAGAGAGAGAGAGAGAGTGATAGGGAGAGAGAGGGAGGGATGGGGAGAGAGAGAGATGGAGTGGGAGGGGGTCGAACGGAATCGGAGGGAGAGAGAAAGAGAGAGAGAGAGAGGGAATGGGAGGGAGGGATAGAGAGAGAGGGAGGGAGGGAGAGAAAGAAAGAGGGAGCGGAAGGGAGGGAGAGAGACATCGAGGGGGATATAGAGGGAGGAGGAGCGGGAGGGAGAGAGAGAGAGAGGGAGAGGAAGAGAGTGAGAGAGATATAGGGGTAGGGGGGGAGAGAGAGAGGGAGAGGGAGGGAGAGAGAGAGGGAGGGAGTAGGAGGGAGAGAGAGGGAGATGGAGAGGGAGAGAGGGAGAGGGAGATTCACAGAGAGGGAGAGGGAGATAGAGGGAGAGGGAGAGTGAGGGAGAGAGAGAGAGAGAGAGGGAGGGAGAGAGAGAGAATGTTAGATATATATATATATATATATATAGAGAGAGAGAGAGAGAGAGAGAGATCATGTCAGAGAGAGAGAGAGAGAAAGAGAGAGAATGTCAGAGATAGAGAGACAGAGAGAAAGATAATGTCTAAGAGAGAGAGAGTGTGTCAGAGAGGAGAAATAAGGCGAGTGAGAGATGGAAGGAGAGGGAGGGAGGGAGAGAGAGAGAGGGAGAGACGGAGGCAGATAGATGAAGGGAAGGAAAGGGAGGGTCACAGAGGGAGGGGGAGAGAGCGAGAGGGGTAGTGAGAGGGAAAGGGATAGGGAGGGAGAGAGAGAGAGAGAGAGAGGGAGAGAGGGAGGGAGTGAGGGAGAGAGATATAGAGAGAGAGAGGGAGAGATAGAGAGAGAGAGAGGGAGATATGGAGATGGAGAGAGAGAGGGGGGGGAGAGAGAGAGAGAGAGGGGGGGGTTGGGAGAGAGAGGGAGAGAGAAAGAGAGGGTGCGAGGGAGGGAGAGGGAGAGAGGGAGAGAGGGAGAGGGAGAGAGGGAGAGAGGGAGAGGGAGAGAGATAGAGAGAGAGAGGGACAGAGTGACAGAGAGAGAGAGATGGGGAGAGAGATAGAGAGAGAGAGAGAGAGAGAGAGAGAGAGAGAGAGAGAGCGGGAGGGAGAGGGAGAGAGAGAGAGGGAGAGAGAGAGATAGTGTCCGAGAGAGACTAATTGTACTTCGAAACATTGCTAATTGAAGTATTGAATCAAGAAAAAATAATTGATACAACATAAAACAATTTCAAAATCTAATAGATTCATGCAATTTCAACCATTTATTTCCACACTCAACTTTTAATTATTTTCAATTTAATTTAATTTTCAAAATTATAATTAAATGTCCTTTTAGAAAGCTTTTTTATTATTAAATTACCTAGCTTGTGTTGTTATTCATTCTTTTCCAATTTAATTATTAGTTATTTGAATAAAAATAATTTACTTTTAAAATATATTTGGATAAGATGATCATTTTTAGCTAAAAATAAATAAATAAATAATACTATGACCCTAATGGAGTAATTAAAAAAATGCTAAAAAGGAAATTTTTTTCATAAATTTTTTTCCAAACTTAATACAAATTTCTCAAAAAAATATAGTTCAATGTGATGGATAAAAACTTAGGTCTTCTTAATCTTACTCCATTTCTTCTTAATCTTATGCCATTTAAAAAAGGTTGAGATTATTGAAATTTTTAAAAATGAGCCTAGGAGGGTGTTGACGGGAAAATTTGTCCGGCCAACAGTAGGGGATCTCCCTGGTAGAAAGTCCCAATTAGACCTTAAACCGTTTGGAGTAGGGATCCCGTCTGGGGTGTGGGTCCGGCTACAGCATAAGACGCCTTCCCTTCTGCCTCAAAAGAACCTGATTGAACCTGCGGACACACACTCATTCACATGATACGGAATACATGACTGACGCATTAAACACGAATAAAACACTAGTGTAGCTAGGCAATGAATAAAGCATGTACGCCTAAGGAGATGTTGTTAGCAACACGTCTTTGGGGTACTGCTTGTAAGGAAGTCTGACCACAACAGAAATAGTTCTTTATGGCGAGATGTCCCTTTACTTCTGAAAGATAAAATGAAATGCTAACAAAATAGTTCATTAACATTCATTAATAGAGAAAATGGTAAACTGTACATCATCAATACAAACACAGATAGCTATGATGCATAAACGATGCTTTAAA
This sequence comes from Pinus albicaulis, assembly GCA_034641835.2. NCBI lineage: Eukaryota > Viridiplantae > Streptophyta > Pinopsida > Pinales > Pinaceae > Pinus > Pinus albicaulis. Next base: position 516,912 of record JAXQQM020061654.1, read on the forward strand.
ATAAGCAGCTTCATTAATCAAAAGATGTTCTAAAACTGTATGAGGAAATACACTTAGTGTTCACGCAGTAAAACACATCATCCAAACAAAGGGGTTGTGACAAGTATCCGTATACACATGTATAAGAGTATAATCTTTTAATACAATGCAATGTAGCTCTTGAGTCTCCAAAAAGAAAAAGCCCCTGTATCTTTCCCCGTAGGGAGTTTTATAGCACCAAACTTGCCCTTTGGGCTTCCCAACTTTTCGCCTGCCTTCCTGTTGAGTTGCCTCGCGACCTCGGAGAGGTTGCGACCTGCGACCTGTCTGGTATGCACGACTTGCGACCTGGGTAGGTGGTGCGACCTGCGACCTATCCTGTTGGTGCGACTTGCGACCTAGCTCTAACTGCTGCTCATGACTTGCTGCTACCGGGCTGTGGAGATGGACGTGTAATGTTAATGTTAGGGACTTCAATCTGTTGCTCCTTGAGAAAATCCTGCCATGTCTGGTACTCTGCCGCTATGGGGGAAACCAGAGGGACCTCTTCCTTCAATAGATGCATACATTCCAATGCATTTGGTACTAAGGTTTCCCTTTTCTGTGCGATCTTATTTGAAAGCGAGGCAAGATTGGTATAAATCCGTGCTGGAGTGGCAATAAACTGACTCACATGCTCTTGAGATGCTGAGGGCTCTGGGTCAGCAGCGGCGTGCTTGATAGGCTGCAAAAATGATTGGATGTCCTGGTCCACTTGTTCCCAGGTTTTCTCTTCGTCCAATGCCCCAAGCGATGGAATGTGGTGCACAATATGCATTGAGTCGATACCGCTGATTAGGTGGTTGTACGAGGACATTACTTTGTCCAGGTCCTTAGGCAGTTTGTCTTTAGATTGTATCGCCATGCGGAGCTGAACCTTTGCATCCTGCGTGTGAATCCAGTCCCTCTCAGGAAAATTTTCAGGTGCCTGAGGGTACTGTATTGTCCAGCCCATCATCCTGTCTAAGGCCCGTGAAGCCTCCCTGAGCTGCTCGTGTCTTTGCCTGGTTTCTGCTCGTGCTCTTGCCAATGGGGCGACTGTTTGTTTGATGGTGAACATTTCACCATACACCTACCTCATGGTCACTTCCAACACTTCACACTCCTTGAAAATGGCCAGTGGGACTTCATTTACTGGTGGAGTCTGGTTTCGAAGTTGTTGAACTTCTGCTTGCAATTGTGCTTTCTCTTGCTCTTCTCTCTTCTCCCGTTGCTCAGCTGCTTGCAGTCTATTTTGTAGAGAGACTATTTCTCTACTAATTCTGGTTACATTCTCTTCCGTAGCTGCGACAAAAGCAGTACCCGCTGATGCTATCATTACAGGATTAGTCCTGGTATCAAGGACTATGTCTTTGCCTATTGCCACTGTGGATGTGGCAGAGGGACTTTGCGCCAGTGACCTCCTCTTCTCTTGCCGGATTTTCAAAGATAATTGATCGAATGTGAGTCTGGTGAGGTCGAATACATCCTCTTCCTGCCCCTGGGGGGATCTAACATCAGAAATCTTGGTACCACCCATAGGGATGTCGAGGGGATTTACCTCGATATCTTCCAGCATGTCATCCTCCCTTTCTTCTGTGTTCTTTTCTTCTTCTTCCCTTTGCTGGCATTCAGCTTCTGTTGTTGCTTCTATTTCGGCCTTCCTCTTCCGCTCAGCTACAGCAGCCTGTTCGGCTTTCTTTTGGCGCTCAGCTTCCGCAACCTGTTCGGCTTTCTTTTGGCGTTCAGATTCTGCTTTATCCAGCTCTGCCTTAAGTGCCCATTCTGCTGTGGCTTGTGCCTCCTTTCCCTCTCTTTCTTTCCTAGCCTCCTTGGCCTGCTTCTTCTTCTGTGTTGTTGTTGCACTCTTTTGGCGTCCTTCCTCATCCTCTTTTATCCTCTTTTCCCTTTCTTGCTGGGCTTTTGCTTCTACTTCTTTCTGTTGGATGGATGGGGTAAGCCCTGTGTTGGTTCGAGATTTCTTAGGTAAAGAGGAAGAGGAACCTTCTAACTGACGACTTCTGTCTTCTAAGCTCTAATCATCTGGATCTTCTTGGACTATGTTTACTCCCGGAGCAAATTGTCTCTCGGAACTGTACCAGTTCCTTCTCTCGTCTTCTGCCGGTCACTCGATATGCTGATACGTCCATTTAAATTTAGCTTTTAGGCAGTGTTCCAGAACTATTCTATCTGGGTCATATGTTCGATGTTCAAGTGATCCAAGCTGATAACTTTTCATTGCTTCTCCCTCTACTGCTACTTCCCTGAAGTCTTTAACTGTGCATGCGCCAATGGTGAGAGGTAGCGTGGGCCACGGCTTCTTCTTGCCTTTAGACAGGACACTGGAGAAGCCTTGAGACATCTAGAAACACACCTCCTGGAGGAGCATTTTGTCTGTCACAAAGTGAGGCATAGCATGGGGTGCCTTGTAAGTTCCAAAGACTCGGATGAAGGTATACCCGGGGAAAGGGAACCAGTGTGCCACTTTGACTAGAGTCTCCTTGGCCCGCCAAGACATGTAGGGAGCGTCCTGGCCAAATAAGTGTCTATATAGAGAGGGAATAAACACCTGGGAGACCTGATCTATATCCTGTTTGTATTTGGACTCCCAAAATACCTTGAGTTGCAGGTGGATTGCACGTGACTGCTCGGAATCCCTGTTGTGTGCCCATCCATCAAAGTGTACTCTTGCGCATACAGCATCTAGTAGGTAAGAGGCCATGTAAAATTCGGCAGGTGTTCCTTCATCCGGGGCCAGTGCTGCGTTCAAGTTAGTCTGCATTGAAGTCATCAATATGCGCACCCAGTTGAAACGGGTGCCATGTGTTGTTACGTACTCCATGATGGTAGCCCAGCTACCGCTGAAAGTGGAGCAATCCGGGCGCCCGTAAAGCCTGCAAAGCATGGTGGCAACCAATTTATAAACCTTCCTCAGGCTAGCCACCGGGTATTCTTGGTCTTTCTTGACCTTGAACTTCTCGGGCTCCTCCCACCATTGTCTAATAGTATCAACTATCGGAACAGCGTGGGCAACAGCCCATTCTAGAGTGAAAAGCTCATCCAGGCGAGGCAATGAGTAGTAGAGGTGAGCATCCGCGCCTACGAGCATAGCGAAAGCCCTGCCTTCGCTGTCTCGGATCACATACTTTTTAGGATCTATCCTTTGTATGATCCAATCTATCACCTCAGGACATGGAAATATGGCTGGATGGGCTCCTGCCAGGTGTAGTTTGGACTTCTTAACTGCCAAGTATATTTCCCGGTCCGGGAGATCTTCTGGAAATTCTTCTTCCGGTATGGCGAACGCATGATACACCTGGTACCATCTCATACTGTCTTCTTTTGTAAAGTTACATAGTGTATCCCTGTATATTGGGGGTGGGGACACCACTTCCAGTTCATCGATCTCTTCCACTACTTGCTTGTCCTTCCTCTGAGATAGCGGGGGTGCGATGTCGCTAGAATCTGATAAAACAGGAATGCACTCTATGTCTTCTTGAATTTCACCTGTCAAATTCATAAAGGAATCCCAAGATAAGAACGACATGGTGATATAAAACCAGTTACAGTTTAGTGGTGAAATTTAGCTGTGACACATGAAAAACTGGGTTATTGGTTTGCTGGGTCGCTGGGTCGCGGATTGCAAGAAAAGAGTCCAGGCGCGACCTTGCGACCTCGCGACCAGGTCGCTGGGTCGCTGGGTCGCATCTTACAAACACTGAGGAAAAAAGAAACCTTGTGACCTGGCGACCAGGTCGCTGGGTCTCTAGGTCGCAACTCTTTGAAAATTTGGGATATGCGACCTTGTGACCTCGCGACTAGGTCGCTGGGTCGCAGGTCGCGATGATGCTTGCCCAGGGGGTTTTCGCGCGTGCCCGGCCGAAAGCTTCTTCCCTCCCTCCTCTTGAGAATTTAAAAGTTAGCTGGGTCCAGGCAGAGCTGAGGGATGGTTTTACGAGCAAGGGACAAGGCCATGAGGGTTTGAATCAGAAAAGTGGTGAGGTTTGGACATTTGTGGAGCAAACAGTTTCACAAAACACCAAAAAATATAAAAGCTCAGGAAAATGGCAATTTAAAGGCCTAAGGGGACATGGGTTTGGTAAGAAATGCATAAAAATGGAAACAGCAGGAGGAAATGGCAACTTACCCGGGAAAATCGCGCCAGTCGGGCTATCAGAGGCGTTTTCTTTCAAATCGCTGAGTGTAAAATGCGACTTGGTGACCTCCCTTATATAGAAGGTTGCACGTGCGGGCAATTAATGCGGGTCACTGGGTCGCAAATCGATAAATTTTAGAGTTTTGTGACCTTACGACCTGGGGTCGCGCGGTCGCAAGGTCGCTGGGTCGCAGTTTTCATTAAAATCGGATAATTGCGACCTAGCGACCTAGCGACTTGGCGACGGGGTCGCTGGGTCGCAAGGTCACGGGGTCGCATTTTTCATTAATTTTGGGGGTTTGCGACCCTGTGACTTGGCGACCTGGCGACCTGGGATCACAAGGTCGCAAGGTCGCGGTTTTCATCAATAATTTGACTTTGCGACTTGGCGACTTGGCAACTTAATAGTTTCTCTTAAGTTTTAAGGGGCTCCAAAAATTTGAAATGGTGGTCTTTTTTGGAGGGTGTTGTAGGGGCTACAACAGAGGGAAAAAAAAAAAATCTATTTTAGTTGTTTACTATTTTCATTCATGGCCCATTCCAAGTACAAAGTTGAATTCTAAGGAATAATACTTTTTATTTTGACGAATACTATTTTTCATTCTACTAATTTTCCTAAAATATCACTAAAAATTCTAGAATCTATATATAATTATTATAGAGTAGAAGAATTTTACAATAATATTCTCAAACATCTGTGTCAATTTGAAAATAAGATTTTCTTTTACACTTATGGTATAAATATAAAATTTTAAAAATTTCCTATACTAAAACTAAATTCTTATGTTTTTAGAAAAAACTGATATAATTTCCAGTTTTTCAATAGTATTCTTAATAAATTTATTTGTCAATAATATCCTTAATCCTTAATAAATTTATCGGTGTAAACTAATTCACGCCATCCAAAATATTAAACTCTCCTATATATAAGTATAAATTTCTAAATACAACTTAATGTTAACGAAAAGTAATTGAACTATCCCGATCCAAAATATTCAACCCTCCCATGCCTAAGTGAAACTATCTAAACACTAATTAATGTTAAAGAAAACTAGTTCAACTAATCCCTTCAATTAGACTATAATAATATTTTGTTATACATTATTTAAATTCTTAAATTCTAGAAAATGATAAAGTTATGAATGAGAGAAATGATAATATATAATCAAAGTGTAATTAGTAAATAAATAAATAAATAACCTCCCTTGAAATACTAGTCATAGCAATGGTCAAAGTGGAAACACCCTCCATATATTTAGATTTTTATACTCATTTTATTAAGTATTTTATTTTTATATATAATTCATTAATAAGTGCGAAAATTTGCATTTAAAGTATTTTTTTTAATTATTTATATAAATTTAATTGAATATTATTAAATATTTTATTAATTATAATTTAATTTTAATATAAGTTGTTTTTAGTGTTATTTTTGAAAGTTTGTGGATTTTTTTGGTTTATTTTTTCTAAAATCCACACTCTACACTCTCTACTTTTGAACACGTGACTTCTTAGGAAGAAAGACATGTTGCTAACCATTACGCTCACTCAAGTTGTATAATTATTATTATTATCATCCAATTTTAAGGTCACGACCAAACCAAACATTGATGTAGGAGTCCCCTTGTTTATGGAACAAGGGACTCACCTCCGCTCAACAGTCATGTAAACCATTAAAACCCCTAGGGTAAAGCCAATCCATATATAAAACAAATATTTTAAGAATTAATATAGATATGTTTTAAGCACTGATCTAAGTTGAGCTAAGAGGAATCAAATTTCTTCTATGTAATTTTTCATTGTTTAAATCTTACTTTTGAATGCTATAGAGGTTACAAAAGATGTCCATTGAAATGGTTTTTTGGATATTACTATATTTTCAAGTATAAGTGAATATTAATTTACATTAAAATATTTGATTCATAACCCACATGGGGCATTTTATTTTATAAAACTCTAAAATATATTCTTTTAACATTTTTCTAGTTATAGATATATATGAAGTTGTTATCACCTGTTCACATAATGTTTTAAATATATAAGGTTTAAAAATTGTACTCACATAATTTTTTGTTTACTACTATTTACTTTTCATGAAATTTTATGAGGTCATATGGACAACTAATTAAGCATGCATCTCATATTTCTTTTTTCTTTTTTATTATGGGTCATAGTGTTTTTCTCTTTAGAGTATATTGTATTCATATTTTAAGAGGTAACATGTATCAACTTCATGTTGAGTAAGAACATGCTTACACATTGCCTTCAGACTCCCAAAAGAATGAGTCTCTCTACACAATCATACATAAATAAAATAAATTATTCTCTCATTTATACATAAATAAAATAAATTATTCTCTAATTACATATGTTTAATTAGTTTGATTTTATATTTTTTTTTATTAAAAAGTTAAAGTTATAATGGCTATGAATATGTCGTTAATTAAGATGTAATGTGAATAAAACAAAAGGAAAGTATTAGATTCTTATTGCTTATTGTATGTCTTCAAATTATGAAATACATATATATTAACATAGTTTATTAAATTAAATAGTTAATAGTATTTAGCAAACATTGATTCATAATAAGCATCAAAACATTTAGTTTATGATATACTTATATTATCCAAAAATAATAATAAAAAATTAATGAATTATAACTTTATTTTATATTATTATTATTAATTGTAAAAAGTTAATATATAATTTAAAAATAAAACATATCATAAGCATTTTAATCATAAAAATTCAATCACACTTTGCAAATATATTGTAAAAAGAAAATATTTAGCTTTTATACAATTGATTATACCTATGGATTATACCTATTGTAAATAGATAATCAAATACCAATTTTATAATTTACAAACATAACTACATTTTACAACATGAGAAATATTTACTTTATTTTATTGTAGATAGATACTCAAATACCAATTTTATAATTTACAAATATAATTATATTTTACAACATGAGAATGCATTAAACATAATTTATGCATGACATATGTTTAATTAGTTTGATTTTATATATTTTTTATTAAAAAGTTAAAGTTATAATGGTTATGAATATGTTGTTAATTAAGATGTAATGTGAAAAAAAACAAAAGGAAACTATTAGATTCTTATTGGCAGTCTCTCTACTCAATTATAAATAAAATAAATAAATTATTCTCTCATTTAACATATTTAGAACTTAACCTCTTACTTACCAAAACAATTAAATGATAAAATTATAATAACATGTCCTAAAATTTATGCATTACATATGTTTAATTAGTTTGATTTTATATATTTTTTTATTAAAAAGTTAAAGTTATAATGGTTATGAACGTGTTGTTAATTAAGATGTAATGTGAATAAAACAAAAGGAAACTATTAGATTCTTATTGGTAATTGTATTTCTTCAAATTATGAAATATATGTACATTAGCATAGTTTGTTAAATTAAATAGTTAATAATATTTAGCAAACATTGATTCATAATAAGCATCAAAACATTATCTTATAATATACTTATATTATCCAAAAATAATAATAAAAAATAAATAAATTATAACTTTATTTTATATTATTATTATTATTATTATTAATTGTAAAAAATTGATATATAATTTTAAAATAAAACATATTACAAGCATTTTAATCATAAAAATTCAATCACACTTTGCAAAAATATTTGAATATATATATATATATATATATATATATATATATATTTAGCTTTTATACAATTAATTATACCTATTGTAAATAGATACTCAAATACCAATTTTATAATTTACAAACTTAACTACATTTTACAATATTGTAACATAATGGATCGCGCTAGGGTTTATTCGTGCTCTGCCGCCGCCGTCAAGGTTTGTGCGGATCTGGCCACAGGAGCCGTGGATCCCTGTTTGGATCTGGCCGCGCCCCTCATTGGTCTTCGCAGTTTCAGGTTTCATAGCTATGCCAAGGAGCTCAGCGCAGAAGATCCTGCAAATAATGACTCGGCTAGAGACGCCGCTGCGCCCTTTTCTCCATGGGGCATGCAACATGGGAAATCAAAGAATCCAAGACCGGATCGGTGGTGTGGCTCATTTGCTGGTGGATCGGGGCCTCTCAAACCTGAAAGATCGCATGCGGATCCAGCCCCAGGCAAATCATGCAATGTCAAGACAGATCAGATCGCCCAGGATATGACTTGTCTCCCATCAGTTATGGATCTGGCTTGGGGGGGTCCTCCACAGGAAGAAGAGGCTGCAAGGGCGCGATTGACGATCTTCAAGGAATCTGGCAGCCATGCAGCTATAGATTACAGCGATCTCTTTTCCTTCCCTCTGGGCGCAAAGGAGCCTAAGCCCAATCTTCTCCAGATCTGGCATGAGGCACGGAAGAGGTCTTCTCAATGCATACCACGGGGGCAGCCCCCTTACTCTTACCTTGAGGCAGCGCTAGAACAGCCAGAACCCCGGCAACAGGTAACATTATCTTTTTTTCAGATTTTTATTAAACCCCCAGTGGGGAAAACCAGTCTAGTATGGGTACATGCAGAAAGCACCATTATGCAGTTGAAACAACAAATCTGGGCATTGATGGGATACCCTGTTCAGATCCAGCATCTGGTCAGTGGTAGATGGTCCCTTCAGGATAGCAGAACCTTGAAGAACTACGATATAAGCCCAGAAACAACCATAGCCTTAAACCTTAGGCTGAGAGGAGGTGTTGTGCCTCAGGGACATCCAAGCTCCACAGGAGGAGACAAGGGGAAAAAGACTACAACTCAGCAACAACCCAAGGGAGGCTTCTCCTACAAAAATATCTTACAGGGTAACAGAGATCCAGGGCCCCCTCCAGTCCAAGGAGGACATATACCTAGGCCATACATTGTAGATCAGCTTGGGCAAACCCCAGCCCTCAACATTGATTCTACGGGACTAGAAGAAGATGTTAAGTCATATGAAACTCAGGCCCTAATCTGTCGATTTAACAGTTTTTGGCCAAAGCCAATGGATCTATTTCACTGGATCTACACTAACTGGACCATGAATGTGATATACATCTATGCTCCAAGGGTTTTTTCATTGTTAAGTTCGCATCCACGGAAGCCAGAGACACAATCATCAGGGCAGGGCCTTGGTTTTGGGGAACAACGGGTCTTTTTATGACCCCATGGTTCCCAGATTTCGACCCAAACAAAATGATAGTCTCCAGAATGCCGGTCTGGGTCCGCCTATATAACCTTCCTCTTCACTTTTGGAGTGAACGAGTTTTGGAAGGTATTGGGAACAGCTTAGGGAAATATATCAAAACAGATCTGGAGAGGATTGAGGAGAGGATCTTCACTTTTGCACGAATTTGTGTCGAAGTTGATATAAGTAAAGGACTGCCAGAAATTATAAGGCTGGTATACAAGCAACAAAACTGGTTGCAAGGACTAGACTATGAAAATACTGCTTTCAGATGCAGAATCTGTAGGCTGACAGGGCACTTACAAAGTACATGTCCAGAAGCCAAGAAAGCAAACAGCAAAAAGAAGCAGAAAGGGAAGCAGAGAAAAGGGTGGCAATATCCCCCTCCTGACTCAGAGGACGACGAATCAGAAGCAGAGGAGGAAGTCACTCCCACAGAGAATACTGAGACAACCCAAGGAAAAGAGACCCAAAAGGAAATCATATCAGCTAACAAGGACTCACAATCCTATTCAACTCAGGCAGAGAAGATAAGTGAGGATCTAAGTATGGGAGGGATCAAACGGCATCATCCCTCTGATACTTCAGACTCAGACAAGGATACAGGCCCACAGAAAGCAGAAACACAGTTAGTCCTAGCTACGATCGAGCCCACCCAAGGAGAGTGGCGCAAGGTCGAAAAGAAGAAGGGAAGAAAAACATGAGGTGTGAGTTTCTACTCACCCTCTGGAACCAGTTTTTACTGTCTCCTCCTCCCTTCTTTTTCTCTTTTTCTCATTCTTTCTGAATGCACGGTAGCCTCGCTACGCCGCATTGTGTGCCAAAGCACATGAGCCCAATGGGCAATATCTGAAAATGCTTCAATGCATATGCTATGTGTAACTTTTCATTTTCATAAATAAAAGGTTAC
>JAXQQM020091929.1:0-40178 GCA_034641835.2 Pinus albicaulis
AGTGCTCGTGGCATAATCTGATAATTTCTTGACAAGGGTGAGTCAGAGGGACTACATATTTGGGCAGATTGGATTCCCAAATATGAACTTCTTCATGATCATCTAAAGATTTTTCAAAACACCATTTATGGATATCTAACAGATTGAATTCAACTATGGGATCAGCTATTTTGTAGTCAATATCAGCTAGGGGAATATTCTCAATATCAAGAACTGGTGGTTGTAATGGGTTGACTACAATTGCAGTATTTGGAGTCATGGCAGGAGTAGGTTTAGGAGTTTTAGAACCTTCAGGCTTGCTTACACTCTGTTTTTTAGGCATTTTGATTGGCTTCTGGAAGTTTAAACTATTTGCAGAGGAAATTTTACTATAGCAGAGGCTTGGTTGGGAAAATTTAGCAAAATAGAGTCTCTTTTTGGATTTTATGCCCAATTGGGTTTTTCAAAGAAGTTCTGAGGCTTTAAAAACTGGTATAAAATAAAAAACAGGGGTTTTCTGAGTTTTTTGACTGAAAAAATGTACGAAAACTCTGTTGAAAAAGGATTTACATAAGATTAGGGCACCTGCAAAGGATTTATGGCCTTTTAGAACTTTAAATTGATCATTAACTATGAAAAATTGATAAATTTCTTTGCAAATACTGCGCAATAGACAAATAGGGTTTATGGGGAAATTTTGCCAGAGATTGGCCTGTTTTCGGAACTTTTGGGCAATATGATTATTCAATTTCTTAACTTTGAAATGATTTTCTTTCTTTTAAAATATTTTTTCAATTTAGTTGTAGGTTTAAATCTCAGAAGAATACCTATTTGAATGCAGTTATCGACTTTAAAAGGGTTTCTTCAGTTTCTGGTCGATTTGATAACTTCAACGGCTTATTTGGAGCACGTGCAGCTCCACAACAGTATTTATGGGTTTCTTTTGGTGAACTGAGCAGGCTTTTGGGCATAGAAATGGGTACCAGGGGCTTTAACAGGTTTATACAGTCAGGGGAAGCGAAACAATGGTTAAACGTGAAAGATAAATGAATTAAGGTTTAACCCAAGGTTTTATCAAAATGTACGAATTTGCATTGAATGCAAGTCTTGTCCAGCGAGAGGCAGTTTCGAATGACAAAGGCTTTGAAAACTTAAGGTTATTGCGTAGCCTTTTAGTGGTAAGCAGTTTTACACAAAACCCATGCGATCCAATTAGGAGAGGCCACGTGGAGGGGAGGGGTCAATGGGAAACCACCCATTTCGCGTGGATTTGGCTGTGGGGTGGTCTTGCACCTTTTATATGAGATATTAGACGTCGACTGTTGGATCAAGAAGTTTAAATCAAACGGTTGCGATCGTGTCGAGAGTTGCATTGAAGTGGAAAGGTGGGACCGGGCTATTGTATGGGCGACAATGGTTTAATTTTATGAAATAAATGTTTCAAAACACATTTAAACCATAGTTTATATAGCGAAGGGGATAGGTTTAAAACATTTTAACAATGTTTTAATCATGATATATGCGGGGTTTAACATTCGTATTTAAAACCTTTATGAAATATTTCAAATGTTATTATGCGGGCGCAATATATGTATTTATATATTTTTCAACCGTTTGGATAGTTTAAAAACTACAGGGGCGGGATAAATAGAATAATGATAATCTTTTAGACCAAAGGGCTTTATAATTTGGGTTTTTTATTTACGCACATGGGATAATAGACTTTGGTCAAAAGTTTATAATAGTGGGCTTCTTTTTTTTTGGTGTATTTAGATATAATGGAATTAATAAGTATGGGAGGGTATTTCTTAGGGATTTAATAAAAGTATGTTAAAGGTTAATATGATAGGGTAGTGTAATAAAACAAAATACATATTATCTCTAAGTATAGTATAAAATCAAGCATTGCTCATTTTTATATTTCTTTCACTAATACTTAGGATAAATGTGATTTTGTGGGTTTTTATGAATGCTTATGAAGGGATGAAGTTAATTATTCTAGGGTTTCAATTTTACTAAGCAAGAATGTGCGCTTACTTAGGAAAAGGGGTTTTAATGTATGAATGAAGGGTAAATGATGATAAATGAGGATTTAACATAACAACTCAATATTTTTAACTAACTAGTCATAGAGCCTTGGGTCTGGTCCCAACAAAAGTCAGAGAAATGCTCTGAGCCTGTTTAACTGATAGCTTAGAATATTGAATACTCATAGGGGAGGGGAAATTAGTGATTTTTTCCGATGATTTATTATTTACATGATTTATCCACTGCTTTCTACCTACCCAAGTTCTATTTCTAACATTTTTTCTTCATTTTGTAGGTGCATTTAGGCTTGCAACCTTAAAACATTTTCTTTCAAAGCATAAAACTAGCTTATTCTACCTTATTTCATCCGAGGACTCATATTAAACTATTGAGCTCCTCATTATTCACTACCTATCTATTGATTTGTCAAGTTTAAACTGTTTGACAAATCTTTATTCACTATCTAAAACATGAAAAGTTAATATTAAACTATTTAACTGATCATCGATTATGGCATTTATTGACACTCTGCACATAATCATTATTGCAATAGAGTAAAAAGTAGTGGCATTTGATCTTGCTCACTTTTAGGTCTTATTTCTTTTTTCTTTTGGGGTCTATATTTCTCTAAGTCCTTTGATTTTTCTTTTAGGACCTTTTACCCTCTTTTTGACTTTTTATTATTTTTTCATTTTTTCAAATATGGGAAAACAGCTTGCAGAAAGCAAGGTATGTACATATTTACAAGACTTATTAAAGTCAATTCAAAATTTTATGAACCCTATTATTATAGGACCCTAACAGGACCTAAAGGAATTGCGCAATCCAGATTGAGGAATTTCCTAAATATTAGGAGCTGAGGAACAACACAAGTAAATAGGGGCTTGGGAGCTTGAAATTTTGGCTAATTATTGGCCAAGGTTAGTCAGTCAGGCAGAGGATAGAAGATATAGGTACAAGTACAATTTGAGCTTAAGGTTGAGCAGAGCATATTGTATTCATCTGGATTCTTTGATTATTGCAATGCATATAGTAAGGGGTTTTGAGAAATTGCTTTCCCCTAGATATATCTCTATGTATGTGTGTTTAATCTTGATGCATGTTATTTATTTGTGTTCTCGGTTGTGAATTTACTTATGTAGATCAATAGAGTAAATTCTAGTATTGTGATTTAGTAAATTTCATGAGCAGTTTATGTTATACACATTAATTTCTACGATTGTCTCCTTATCCAAAGATGCATGTATATGTTTAAAATGTGTGATGAAACAATTTGGAATCCCTGTCATAATGTGGGAATTGATCTCGGTTTGAGTCAAGGTTTCTAAATGAGATGTGGTTGGGTGCCCTCCTTTATCAATAATGGTGGAAATTTCATATCGAGTGGCATCAATCTCTATTTCAAATGGTTATTGCAGATATGGTAGTGCAAGCATATGTGCCTAAAAAGGAGCATCCTCCAGCCTTCGGAATGCTATGTTTTCTTCTGGAGTCCATTAAGAATCTTGATTGTCAACGTGGTTGAAGGGGAGAGCTATAATGGCAGATGAATTTCCTATAGAAATTTATTCTCCTAGAAAAATCAAGATTCGAAATGGTACTAGGTGTTGGCCACTCTAGAACCCTATATTTGTACGAATTATCACATTAATAACAAAACCTATGTATTAGTCACAAGCCTTACCAAACAAAGGATTTTTGTGTTTTTTGAAGGAGATCCGGGATTGTGTGAATGTGCTCCCAATGTTTTTCCTAGATTTCATTATATATCAAGATATTATTAAAGTGGAACACAAACAAAGTCTTCAAGGTGAGGGAAAAAATTATCATTGATGAACTCCATAAAATAGGTAAGGGTAGAGACCCAAAAGACATGACCAACCACTTGTAGAGACCCAAATTAGGTCATGAAAACTCTCTTCCATACATTGCTAGGTGTGAAATTGGTGATAGCCAAAAACTAGATCAATCTTGGTGAAGTACATCACTCACTTGCGTTGGTCAAGAACGTCATCAATCCTTGAGAGTGGATAATGATTTTTAAGGGTTATGACATGGCCCTGTAATTTGTACAAGGTGTTCATTCTTGTGGATCCTTCACTCATTATGTGTGCTTTTCAAAAGTGCGGTTGGTAGGAAAGGTAACAAGGCAAGGAAGAACGTGAGGCCAAGTGAATAATATGCCAGTGACCCTAAAGGAAGGGAGTCATTTTTACGTTTAAAAAAATATTATTTATGAGTTCTTCAAGATCAGAGGGAGGGATCTGTCTGTGGTATATATATATATATATGTCAAATAATTTTTACCCCATTCCCATAATTGCACTTTAGGAGTAAGGTAAACCTAGTTGTTGAACACCTAATCCTCTATGGGTAGGTGTGGAAGGCGAAGAGTCACAAAGGAGTCCAAGTGACCTTGGAAGATGAATCCAAGGGTCACCTCATTGTATTATAAATGTACATCATATCAATGGTAATATGAGCAACGAATGCCTATCTTTCCTATTTGTGTGTTTACTTTCTCACCCACCATGTGTTTGTTTAACATGGTATCAGAGCCGGCGAATTCTGACCCTGCTCCAATTTGAGCCACTAGTCTTTGTGGCCTTTGCATCAAGCTCAGTTCCATAAGGAAGAATACCAAATATTCCATCTCTTTGTCAGAGCCTGTAGCTTTGAGGAACCAGACAAGGAATACATATGGAGTTGGGACTGTAAGGTAAAATTTCAATCTGTCGAGCATTGTCTTATCCATGTGTGTTTAACACTAGTAACCACCTCCTCGAGTTAGGATGTGAGGGTGTTGTTACAAAGTTATATTAAAAAATATAATTTATGAGTTCTTCATGATTAGAGGGAGGGATCTGTCTGTGGTATGTGTGTGTGTGTGTGTGTGTGTGTGTGTGTGTCAAAGAATTTTTACCCCATTCCCATAATTGCACTTTAGGAGTCAGGTAAACCTAGTAACCACCTCCTCGGGTTAGGATGTGAGGGGGTTGTTACAGAGTGGTATCATAGCTCCCAAGTTCGACACTCTAACTTAATCGACTGTATCACAAAAGGGATGTAGGTTAAAATCCCAACCCATTTCTCCAATTTGTCTTGTGCTTCTCTTAATACCATGGTTCTTAGTAGCCATCTTGAGATTTATAAACTCATTTCTTATAATCCCTGATCTCCAAGTGTATTGTAAATCAATTGTTGCACTTTTCTACTTCTTATATTACTTGTGATCTTGTTTGCACACCTATTTAGCTTGTACAATAATTGCAACTCTACTTTATTTCCTAAGTTAAAAATCATTAAGAGCATCCAATGTGTGAAATTCTATTTGAACAATAATGGTTTCTTGGATTTATGTCCATGCACTTGTTTTCATATTTGTATTATGGCAACCTCCCTTCTCACATATTTATAAAACTTACAAGTAAGATTTCATCTCAATAAAGCTTGAAAATGAAAAATAATGTTGTGCATGGTAATGAATTTCTCTGAGTAATATGGGTGCTAGCATTTAAAAAAAACAACAACAACAACAAAAAATTCCATACTAACAAAAGAAATTTGGAATTCCAACTATTTTCCAACAATAGATATAGTGGTAGACTCTATAGCACTAATATCATAAGAAAAGTTGAGAATAGTTAGTGGTAGCAAGACATGAATGCTCAAAATCATTTGCACATGAAGTCTTAAACTTCTCGAGAAGGTATGGAACTGCAAAAAGGCATAAGATGCAAAAAATAGTTACAGAACATTAACATGACTACAACAACCCTACAAATATTTTTTTTCTCTTTCTCTTCTTCCATATGAAAGTATAGTGTGTGGGGGTGGGGTGGTCATATACCTTCAGGAGAATAATTTCTTCAAGATGCAGATTGGTTTCGACCCTGGCACCAACAATTTTTCTAAGCTCAATTGTCTCCGTCACCTCTTGCTATTTGCTATAGAAAAAGACATCCAACGTATTCAGATATTTGGGGATTATCAGATTATCATAAATTGGTTCAATATGATTACTGAATGCCACATACACACACTCACAAACATACTAGATGATGTATCTGCACTAAAATCTCGTTTTGATTTTATATCAGCTCGTCATGTCTATAGGGAAAGGAACCAGCTTTCCGATCAACTTTCAAGGAGGCAACACAATAACCTTGTGGTCATTGGTTGATCCCTGAAAACTCTCGACATGAATTCTTCCAGTACTATCACAAGCCATTTATTGAACAACTATCGGAGGGAAATTAGCCTCTCTTTTTTGAAGTTTTGATATAGGCTATTTTAAATGTTTATATGTATATAAATTGTTGGTTTATATAATTTTTTGTTGATCTAATGTTATTACCAGTCACTATGATGTATTTATGATGATGAATATGTATAACCCTTTACAAAACTCTGCTAGTATGTGACCTTGATCACAAGATATTGCATATGCTTCCTATAAGTATATAAAACATGTAATTTTCACTATTTTACATAATTAAAATTATGATTTTTCCTTGGGGAAAAAAAGAAAGTACAGAGTCCCGGGCTATAATGAGAAAATTCTAAGAAAAATAATCAATCTACTTGTTAAAAATTTGTATTTTCAATGGTTACAAAGGATAAGGATCCTAAAATTGATTTTTGTATTAAAAGGTGGAGGAAGTTTATGAATAAAAAGGAGAGTGTCATACAAAATGATGATGGGCATTTCAAGAGAAAGGAACAATAGGGGGAAAAGAAGTAATGGTAAAGTTTGAAGTTCAACTAGTGAGGTTTTAAGTAGATTTAATGTTAGAGATTAAGATTGAAAACTTATAGTTAATTTTATGCATTTTGAATTTTATGTTAGAGAAAATATATGTAAAAAATGATACCTTAGAGAATTTTATGCATTTTCTGACATATATTTTCAATGTGCTAGCATTCTTTTAGGTCTCCTCCATCTTCTCTTACTTCCATCGAAGGTGTCTTCTCAGGGGTGATCTCAATGAATTTTCTTTAGCCCAAACCTAATACCATGTTAATTTTTATTAGAACCCTCATCCTGTGTGCCAGCATCATCGAGTCACCCTTGTTCATAGCATCTGAGATGAGTAAACCTTACATTCATGGAGTCTATTATGAGTCTCATTGTGTCCTGTTACAATATTCCATCCATATTTGTGTTGAATTCATACCTCTTTTCTTCGTTTGGCATCCAGCCCTACTGTCCATCATTGATAAGCTTTCATCTAAGTACTTGACCATCCCCTCCGAAATCGGGTCAGTCATTTCCATGTCAACCATGCATTTTATGCTCTGACAAGGGAAGTCACTAGTCCACTTCTTAGTTTATTTCCTTCCATCATTACCCCTGGTGTCAGTCCCTCTCTCACTCTACTATATTCCCTCACACCTTAGTTGAGGATTCCTCATTATCTCAGCTCTGGTAGACGATCCTTTGTCGACTTCATCACATTCATTCCATAAGAACGATCTAGAGGGCAATGTACCTTGGTTCCAACTTTCATCATTGTTCGGTGCCCCAGATGAAGTAAAGGGAATCATTATTTCCCTTTGACTTGGTTGTCTCTCACGTGCTCGACTCCAACTCATCATCATATGATTGAGACTCGTACACTTGTTGATCCGGTGATCCAGCAGATTTTACCAGTGATTCCCAAGTGTGTGTGAGATGTTTCAGACCTCATGAGGGGTTGGCCCTTCAGGTAGCCTCCCACATGCCTGGATGACCTCAAATTATGCTCCAGCCTTAGATGGAGTTCCACAGATTTGATGGGTTCGATTCCAGCCGCTTGCAACACCCACAACATGCATGTCTCCTTCAGATGATCCATTCAGGTCTTCAGATCCCTTTCATGTTCAACATGGCTTCTTTGGCTTCGGTCCCCCTCCCCATGTCAACTTGAAGGGCATTATGTATCATGTGCTCAGATATTATTGTATTCGGTCCTCACCTATGTTTTTCCAGACACATTATGTATATGGGATTCATTGTATTATGTCATGGCCCATTGACGCCAGTGGATCATGTATTATGTACTTTGTAGCTCAATCCCGCATTGTTGGGCTCGTTATTATTCTTTGTAATCAGTTATCTCGGCGGGTATGGGTATGCCTCCCCCACCTCATTTGAGATCATGTACTCCACAATAAAAGGAGACTTATATCAGTTTAGTAGGTCTCGCCCCCTCCATTTTTGTCCTTCTCTGCATTGCTTCAGTCATCTCTCTCTCTCTCTGACTCTCCTTTGGTGTCTTGTGGAAGTGTAACTTACAATGTATTTCGGCCATACGATTTGCTCGTAACGCTCATCACCAAAAAATGATCACCTAGCCATTTCTAACTAGGTGGATCGAGATACATCATGTGAGTTTAATTTTACCATAGTAAAATCACTTTCACTATAAGAAATAAATTAATAAACCACTTTTATTAAGTTATTTTCGATTAAAATCCATGAAAATAATTATATAAACCATTATTTATTTAATTTTCTCTAGGAATAATTATTAAATCATTGTTTGATAATTATTCCTTTGTCACGTTTGACTAAATCACCTCGGAATAATTAAATAAATAATTATTTATTTGTTTTTCCTTAACTCCATCCTTGGAATAATTATTAAATCATTATTTAATAATTATTTCATTTCACACTTCTCTTATTATTCGCGAAATAATTAATAAATCATTTTATTTGTTAATTATTTCTAAATAAAGATATTTAACCATTTTAAATATTTTTTCCCTCCCATAAAATATTATAAATTATTCCAAGCGGTTAGATCTATATTTTGGTCAATAATATTTTAGTGTTCTCCATTTTCAAGATCAACCCAATATTGTACTATAAATAAGAGGGTTTTTCATTCATTTCTCACCATGATCATTATCGTCTCATGCCTTTTGAGCTCTTATTTTTTAGTTCTACATTGTTTAGGTATTCACACATTTGAGAGAGGAAGATAAGAATATTGAAGTGATAAGGACATCAAAGGACCCATCCTACTTAGGGGGAATTACGACCCTTTGTAAATCTCCTTCGCTAGGTGTCATTAATAAAATATTTTTCTTTCAAATATTTTCCAAGATTGGGTTATTGCATAAGATTTATTTATGTTGTTTGTTCTTTTAGATTTGCATGCATCTATTTTTTCTGCAGGTTTTTCTCAAATATTTGTTGTAGATAAAAGGTATAAGAAACCACAATTGTTGTTAGGGTCACTAGTCACCTAGGACTTAAGTGAGACCTTTTTGGTACACCTTACAAGAAATTTCATACTAACATGGTTTACTACAACCGATTTTGATTCTGGAATGGAAATGGGAGGTCATTTCCATTGATTTCACACAAGTTTGTCGAGGATATCTAGACAACATGCTTCTATTATGGTTATGGTGGACATGTTAACAAAGGTAGCGCGCTTCATTCTAATGAAATTTACTAATTCAGATAGTGAGGTAGCACATTTATTCTTCAGAGATATAGTGAGGTTGCATGGTGTTCCAAAGAAGATTGTATCTAATAGGGATTCTAAGTTCACTTCCAGGTTCTTGAAATTTTTATTTGCAAGTTTGGGTACAAAGTTGGCCTTCAATACAACTTATCATCTTAAAAAAAATGGACATACAAAGAGGGTCAATAGGATTTTGGAGGACATGCTGAGAATATATGTTATACATCAACAACGAAAGTGGGAAGAGTATCTACCTATGGTTGAGTTTGCTTACAACAATGGGTATCAGGAGTCGCTGAGGATGAGTATGTTTGAGGCACTCTCTGGGCAGAGTTGTAATACTCCCATCAGTTGGAATGATCCAGTGAACAGGGTGTTGATAGGACTTGACATGTTGGCAGATATGGAATAGGAAATGCAGGTTATCAAGTAGAATCTAAAGGTAGCACAGGATAGATAGAAAATTTATGCAAATTAGCACATGGTATTTAAGGAGTTTCGGGTTGGGGAACATGTGTACTTGCGCATCAAGCCCAAGAAGAGCTCCTTGAGGATTGGGTCATGTGCGAAGCTAACACCTTGGTATTATGGGCCTTTCGATATCCTTGAGAGGATTGGACCAGTGGCCTACGAAATTGCACTGTCTCTGACAATGAAATTCCATGATGTTTTCTATGTTTCATTACTTAAAAGTTATATAAAGGATGTTGATCATGCTATTGATTGGTTTATATTGTAGGTGGAGCTAGAAGGAGAATTCTAGCCGAAACCATAGTGTATTTTGAAAAGAAATATGCTCATGCTCTGGAACTGAGCAATCGAGCAAGTTAAAGTGCAGTGGAAGCACTTTGGGCCCGATGAAGCTACATGGGAGATGATTGATCAGATGCATGATACATATCCTTCCTTGTTTTTCGGTTGAGGCAAAGTAGTTTTGGTATATGTATATATGTATGTGTATGTAAATATCGCATCAAACTATGTTATAAAGCTCTAATAAGCGGTATGGGTGTCATG
This sequence comes from Pinus albicaulis, assembly GCA_034641835.2. NCBI lineage: Eukaryota > Viridiplantae > Streptophyta > Pinopsida > Pinales > Pinaceae > Pinus > Pinus albicaulis. Next base: position 10,485 of record JAXQQM020091929.1, read on the forward strand.
TTGTTATGTTTTTCATGTTGGTTGTGCTTTTCAGCAGGTTGTTCATTGTAAATATTGCATCGAGCTAAGTTATAAACCTCCATGAGAAGTATGTTTTGATTGTCGACGATTTTGTTGGTTTTAGGTGTCATTGAACATCGAGGACAGTGTTCCCCTAAGGGGGAGGGGTCTGTAACAACCCCGAGTTAAAAATCCATGTAATAAAGTTAATAAAGGTAAAATAATACCAAGGTCATGGGACACTTATTCCAAGATTACTGTTGGGAAAAAAAACATCCTACTGTGGGTGTTCATTTGGTTATTATGGCTAAGGGAAATTGAAAATGGCATTAGAAAAGCCAAAGTGGCATTAATTGGCATTCATTTATGAAAATAATGGAAAATAGGAGAAAATTAAGGTGAAAGGTCACAAGTTACATGTGAGAAGGAAAATAAAGGAAAAATAATGGAAAATGAAGAAAACAGAGGCCTAATTGATAAAAAGGAATGTGAGGATCAGTTCACAACCTTTTCTCATATTAGTTTTGGAGCTCTCTCTCTATTCTCCCTACTCTCTCATACTCTTGCACACTTAGAGTATTCCTAGAGCACTCTAGCAAAGGAAAAAGGAAGGCAAAATAAGGACAAGTAGGCAGAGGGAAGCAAAGATCAAGCGAGGTAGAGTTGGATCAAGTGGCTACATCGGGATTACTTGCAACTATCGAGTTGCATGTACGATTTCCTTACTAGTTTTGGCATGCATGGCACATGCATATTTGTATTTGGTTCCCTTGTTGTTATTGACATGGGTTTGGCCAGGTGTGACAATGGTTTTCAGCCTTGCCTTGCCATTTCCAGATAGCCACAGTGTGATGGGGTTTTCTCTTACTTGGTTGAGTTGGATTGTCAGATGGTTTCAAAACTAAGTGGGGTGGTCTCAGGAAGAATCACAAGGCCTAGGAATCCCTGTATTAGTAAAGGTGGGATTGCAGTAAAGCATGGTTATGTATACCCTCATTGGGCCTAGGAATCCTTGATGAGTAAATGGCGGGATATATGGTAAATCCTAGAGGGTGGAGACAGACACATTTCTCACACTTTAGGTGGAGAGATCTAGAGGCATCCATGCTTGTATACGCCTAGTTATCCCTGAACTAGTGTATCATGGGATTGCGGTAAAGCCTGGTAGTGTATGTTTCTTGTTTGGGCATAGGAATCCCTTGGCAGGATATATGATAAAGTATGTTGTATTGGTGCTTGGTTCGGGCCTAGAAATCCCTGACCGGTTTCGTGGGATATGCGGTAAAGCTTGAGAAGCATGGTCGGTTTTGTTGTGAGTCCCACATTCATGTTTGGAATATGGCACGAGGGTGATTGGATGAAATAAATATTTGGTTAAACCCAATATACGGTCGGGTGGTACGTGGAAGTCATTGACTTAGTTGGATTTTGCAAATGTTAATAAGAGATCTTTCCTCTTGTATTTCATGAGAAAATGTACTTGTTATTATGTGGCTTTAATGGTTGTTCTATCATTGTTACTATTCTAGTTATATGTTGGTTATAAGCATGGTTTTATGACAGAATTGAGTTATGGATCTCATCATTTTTGTTTAGTAAATTAAATGTTAATGAATGTATGACCTAATAGATGATAATGAAACTATTATGAGAGGGCATCAGACATTCTTGACGAATCTCAGATAAGTATGAGGTCCCTATGTTCAAATGTGTTTATATGACATGTACTTTATATGTTTATGATGTGTTTGAAAAAATGTTTATCATTGTTAGAATGAGTCATGTCAGGTCCTTGTTCAAGTTTTGCATTAGAGGTTGTATCTTCTTGTTATTTATCATTTTTGAGAATATCATCAAGTTATGGACAGAGGCTTGAGTCTTAGCCCTGAAAAGTGGCACATATTTCGAGGTCGTTGGCACAAAAATGCCTGAAAAAGACTGCAAGTGCATGGAGGCCTTATTGTGAAAGCGACTGGAGGGTTTCATTCACATGGAGGGCTTGTCATGGGAGTGGCTAGAGGTCTAGTTTAGTTAAAAATCAAGTTAACTCAGGGGTTGGGAACCTAGAGTGGTTGGTCAGACTTTCGGGTTCCTATAGCTCCCGAGAAGGGTCAATTTAGTTTTGGTTTGTCGATTCCACTTCCTTAACTGTACTTGGGGAGTTGAATCATATCATAGCAACTCTTCGTCACATATTTACTCTAGTGGACCGGTTAGCTTGGGTAAGTGTGGGAGGAGGGTGTTACAGTGCTTGGCACAACAAGGTAAGGTAACTAGTATATTGTTATGTTTATTTATGCATTGAATGTAGGGGATTGCATGATAAAAGAGGTTGCCATGAAATCTTGAAAAAATCTCGTGTTGAGCTTTCCCTTAGAAGCATTGGGAACCATGGGGTTGAGTTATGGTGTTTGTTGCTAGTTCTGAGCTTTCAGTATTTTTTGATTTGTTTGCGATTGATTTACGGTTTTGATTGTATCTAGTGCATGGCCATGCCACTTTGTTTATGTGTCGTATTGCTATCAATTTTCATGGTTTTCTTATTGTTGTTTCTTGTTCTTTCCTTTTGCGTTTTGAGGGTCTTGGGAATTGGTTTGGAAGGAGGAAAATTAATGGAGCTCGGGGAGATTTGAGTGGAACCGAACAAGTAATGTAAGACTCGGATGAAGCTCGATGCATGTATAAGGGCAATAGAAGGTAAGAGTATGACAACCCGTTGGATTGGTTAGGTCCATTGGTGTAAATGGACGATGGCGGGATAGTCACGAGAAAGGTAACGGTAAAGGTAAAGTAAATGGATTTGAGGCATCAGATGCCTTAGCTATGTTGGGAACTGTTGTTCTTAATGTTGTGCCTCTTGTGCACAGATGAAGGAATTTATCTTAACCTTAACCTTATGATATCTGGTAATTATGTTGTGATTATGATTATGATGATGTTTATATATGCACATATGTATGTACGTATATTGTTGTCTGACAGGGTTGTTAGGGATTGTGATTGCTTTATGCTAATGGCTATATATATATGTATGTATGTATGCCATTGTTTAACAATGTCGTCAGGGGTAATGATTGTTTTATGTTGATGTTTATATGTATATATGCATGTATGCATTTCGTTGTTTGACAAGGTCGTCAGGGATCATTTGTGCAGAGGAATGATTGCTTATGCAGGTGAATGGCATGAAGATGCTTCTGGTTTATGAGGAATCAAGTGGGAAGAGTAGCCTTGATAGATCTATGAGGTTAGTATCATGTGCATGTGAATCGATATTATGTGACTATACTATGTCTATGTTTATGTTATTGACAAGTAATGTTGAGGGATACATCAACGAAAGGAAACATGTGTGATTTGTGACATGTTGGGACAAGCATGTATAGTGGAAAGACACTAGAGGCAAGGTTGCTTGGTAGAGTCAGTGTGGTCTTTAGATGTGAAGTACTATTATTGTATATATGTTGTACATGTTGCATATGTGGTGCTATGTACACATGGTGTTATGTACATGTTATATAGTGGTGATATGTACATATTGTGTTGTGTACGTGTTGTATAGTGGTGCTATGTACATATGGTGTTGTGTACGTGTTGCATAATTAGTGGTATGTACATGTGCTGTGTACATGTTGTATATGTGGTGCTATGTACATATGGTGTTGTGTACATGTTTTATATGTGGTGTTGTGTATATGTTGGATATGTGGTGTTGTGTACATATGGTGTTGTGCGCATGTTGTATATGCGGTGTTGTGTACATATGGTGCTATGCACATGTTACATATGCGGTGTTGTGTACATATGGTGCTATGTACATGTTGTATATGCAGTGTTGTGTACATATGGTGTTGTGTGCATGTTGTAAAGGCGGTGTTGTGTACATGAGTATACATGTGGTGTTATGTGCATGTGGTGTTGTGTACATGTTGTACATGGGGTGTTGTGTGCAAGTGGTGTTGTGTACATGTTGTACATTGGGCGTTGTGTGCAAGTGGTGTTGTGTACATGTTGTGCATGTAGTGTTGTGTACACACTGTGCATGTGGTGTTGTGTACATGTGGTGATATGCATACATTGTGTAAGTGGTGTTGTGTACACGTTATGCAGGTGGTGTTGTGTACATGTGTTGTTGTGTATGCATTGAGTAGGTGGTTTTTTGTACATGTGGTACTGTGTACATGTTGTACATGTGGTATTGTGTGCATGTTGTACATGTTGTGTTGTGTACATATCATACTATGTTACATGTCTCGTGTAGTTGTTCTATCAGGACATGTGTATTCATTGTGTTGTACCCTGTGTGCAAATATGTTTTGTGTTGTACACTGGGTGTGGGTGTATGTGTTGTGTTGTATGTCAGGTGTAGGTGTATGTCTTGTGTGGCATACCATGTATGGGTGTATGCGTTTGATGTACACTGGATGTATGTGTATGTGGTTAAAGAGAATAGAAGCATTGGGTGCTTGTCGAACGTGGCAATTGATTTGGTGTGTCTACAGAAAGGACAAGGACAAAGGTAGAAGAAAAGGACTGATTGAAGGATAAGTATCAATATTTTATTTTAGTTTTATTATGCATGTGATCTATGACTCTGATTTATGATGGTTACATGTGATCTATGACTCTTATTTATGATGGTTACATGTGATTTGTGATTTTGATTTCTATTGGTTGCGTTTGAGCTAATCGGATGTGATATGTATATTTATGATGATTTATTCAAGAGCTAGTTTGACTTGTTGTGACAAGAAGTAAACAGAATTGTAGGTGTACCTTATTGACGAGCTACCAATGAGGTATGATTCAAATTTATTTCAATTTATTTTGAATCTGATGGAAATTATGTGCTTGGTACAGGAAAGGATGAAAATGTATAGTTGGGTGGTTGGAACTGACTGCAAGAATTAGCAGTAGCAAAAAAAGGAATTTGAACAAGCAACAATATGTCGGTAAAACACTTCGGGAATAGGGCCATTGTGGGACACTGGCACCCAATAGTGTCCATTGATTGCCATTAGCATGCTATGATTGGTATGATGGTTTTGAGGCAAGGATATGCCTTGGTTTTTGGACCTTCTGAAAATCTTACCAAGAGAGGGGTTGCTTGAGGGACTGTGTAGCAGACAAGGGGATGCTCATAAAATTTGGAATGTGTGTGACTACATGGAAGGGTAGAGAAGGGGATGCTCATGAAATTTGGAAGGTGTGTGACTACATGGAAGGGTAGAGAAGGGGATGCTCATGAAATTTGGAAGGCGTGTGACTGGATTTCCCAAGGGACTGTGTGGCAGAGAAGGGAAGGTCATGGAATGAATTTGATTTGGTAATTTTCATTTCTAGATGGAATCAAAAGCACATTGGGAGTGTGCCCTGGAACAATGAGTCGATAAATATTCACTGAGAGGAAAAGTGGCATAGGATCATAGTGCTGGACATTGGATGCGGGTTTGACTTTGGCAATGAATTATGGACTTCCTGGGAAGGAGGTGAATCCTGGTATTATTTTGAGGGTGGAGGTGTGAGCCCCTCGATTCCCTTGTTTACTGATGCGGGCATCATATCCTTTTATTTGTTGGTTGAGCAAATGTGCAAATGTGTATATTATTGTAAATATTTTATCGATTTGTGTTATAAATCTCCATAGACAATATGGTTATTTTTTGGTTAAAGAAAATGTGCATGAGTATATATGTGGTTGTTATTGTAAATATTGTAATGAACTATGTTATAAAGCTCTAGTAAACGATATGGTTGTCATTTTTTCAGCACGATGCCATTGTAAATACTACAACGAGCTAGGCTACAAAGCTCCATGTGCAGTATGTTTTGTTTTTAGTGGTTTTTTGGTCATATGTGTCATAGAACACCAAGGAAGGTGTTACCCCAATGGGGAGGGTTCTGTAACAACCCCTGGTTGATTTCCATGTAAAAAAATATAAGAGTGAGGTCATAGGACACTTATTCCAAGCTGAATGGTGGGAAAAAAATCCTAGTGGGTGTTCATTTCGGTTTATTTATGGATAAGGAAATTGGTAAAGGCATTGGAAAAGGCAAAGAGGCATTAATTGGCACTTTATTTATGAAAATAATGGAAAATAAGAGAAAAGGAAGGTGAAAGATCACAAAATAGCACGAGGAGGAAATTGAAAGAAAAATGAAGGAAAATGAAGAAATTAGAGGCCTCGATGATAAAAAGGCTTATGAGGATCAGTTCATGGCCTTTGTCAGTGTGGATTTTGGTCAATGTTAGCTTTTGTGAGTTAATTTTTGGAGCTCTCTTCTATTCTGTCACACTTAGAGCATTCTTGGAGCATTCTAGTATCACTTGGCTTTAGAGGAAGAAGGCAATGGAAAGTAGGAAAGCACAAGTGAACAACAAGATCAACAACTATAGTTGGAGTGCTTTGCAGGTATCGAGTTGCATGTATAGTTTCCTTGCTAGTTTTGAAATTCATGTGGTTTTTTGGTTATAATATGTCATTGGCATGGAGGATTTCCTGGATTGACAATGGTTTTGCCTAGCCTTTCCATTTTATGGATAGCCATGGTGTTGTGGGTTTTCCAATTTGTTCTATGATTGGTGCTCATGTTCCTCATGGCTGTGGATTGAGTTACTAGTTCCTGGAGCCTTGGTTGGGAAAACGATCTGGAAGCCCTAGAACAACTTGGGTTGAGTTACTAGTCCTGAAATCCTTGGTTGGAAAAACACTCTAGAGCCCTTGGTGGGTTGAGTTACTAGTCCTAGAGCCTTGGTTGGATAAGCATTCTAGAACCCTGCGACAACTGTGGGTTGAGTTACTAGTCCTAGAGTTGGGTTGGAACAAATGCTCTAGAGCCCTGGACAACTCGGGTAGAGACCAATCTGGTGATGGTCAGTGATGTCTGACCATGAGGTGGAATCATTGGTTGAGGGTTGAGGTGGTTTGGCCTCTGGAAGCCATGGTTTGATTTTGTTTTGGTTATTCCACAAGATCCCACATTCATTCTTGGAATATGGTAGAAGGGTGATTGGCTAAAAGAGAGATTTGGTTCAGCCTAATCTATGGTCGAGTGGTACGTGGAAGTCCCTGACTTGGTTGGTATTCTAATATGTCAATAAGAGTTTCTTTCTATTGTGATCTATGAGGATATGTATTGATTATGATAGTGATATTATGGTCATGTTTCCATGGCTTATATGTTGGTTAATTGCTAGTTTCTATGTTGGCTATTTGTTGGTTATATGATGTATAATGTTTATGGCTCTTCACATGTATGAGTGATTGATCAATGCATGGACTAAAAAATGTTATTGCAACTATTATGACAAGGTATTAGACCTTCTTGGTGAATTTTAGATAAGTTTCAGACTCCTATGTTCATATATGCATTCAAGACCTGTAGATTACATGTTCTTGATGTGTTTGACGAAATGATTGTCATGGTTAGACCTTGTTAGGTAAAGTCCTTGTCTAAGTTTTGTGTTAAAGGCTTTGCATTTGTGGCTTTATTGTTTTGGAAAGTCTCATCAAGCTATGGGTAGTGGTTTGGAGACTAACCCTGAAAATTTGGCTCAGATTCCATGGTCGCAGGCACACAACTGGGAAAAGAAGACCATAGTCGCTACCTTACATGCTTATGCATGTGATTGGAGGCCTACAATTGAATTTATGCAGTGTTATGTCTACAACTAGGAGTCCAAATCATTGAAAAAGAAAGTTAACTCAAGGTTTGGGCACCTGGAGGGGTGGTTTAGCTCTTGGGGGTCTTGTAGCTCATGATGAAGGTCAATAAAGTTTTGGTTTGTCGATTCCACTTCCTTAAATGTATTTGGGAGGTTGAATCATGTCATAGTAGCTCCTCCTCTCATGTTTACTATGGCAGGGCGGTGAAAGTGGATAGATATGGGAGGAGGGTGGTTACACCAACGAGGATTTGAACTTGGTTGGAGAAGATAACAACCATTCTACCCAACCACCCGATATAACTACAATTGACACATAATATTTGTAGTTCTTTAATGAAAATGTGAATATATAAATCTACAATACCACTTTCAATACTACTTCACTCTAGCTTAGAGGGTTAGCTCAATTAGTCGAGTTCCTGTCGCTAAAGTACCTCTTTGATGGGAGGTCATGGGGTGAATTTTCCTCAATGCCATTGGGGTCAGGATCTACTAATAAGTTGATGATACTGTTGCAAATGGAAACAAGAAATATTGAAAATGACATCAAAAGGGATTCTAATTTAAGTTTCCCTTAATTAAATTAGAAGGAAATTGTAATTCCACATCACATGACAAATTATACGAGTTAACTGAGTTGGGAAGACTTAGTAGCTCAGTTGATTTGAGTTGGGGGTCAAACAAGAGGCATGTAGAGTTCACTCTAAGTTTAAGGGGGTCCGGTTGTAGTTATTTTGAGTTGTAATTGTTTAACTTAATTATTTGAGTTAAAATCAGTTAAACTAGTTCTAACTGATGGATCAGCTAGTGAGAGGTCCAATGAATTAAATCTAATTTAATTCACATGGATGATCAATGAGATAACTGATAATTTGTTATAAATAGTTGTTGCATGTTAGTTCTAAAGAAGGCCCAGTTGAGATTGGAGTTAAAGGGAAGTATATTATCAATTATATAATTATAAAATTGTAGGTCACACACGAGGTCATCGTGATTCCTTGAATGTATTACACAATCAATTAGTTGGAATTTCATAATTAATAGGGGCCAAATTCCCTTAGGAATGCGTGAGCAAGGCTAGTCATACAGGGGCAAGGAATTGGTTAAGTATTGGACCAAACCTTCTCAGATGAGAGTGAGACAGTCAGAGATAATGTAGAGAGCTCTCAAGCCCGAGAGAAACATTGTATTGTTTCATATTCTTGACTTAATGTAATATATAGATAGCAAGGTTTTTAGCTGAGGCTTTCCCCAGATACATCTTCGTGTTGTGTGATTGAAATTATTTCTCTTTATTGTTCATGTGATTGAACGATCGTAATTGGTTTTCATAATTTGTAGAATAGATTCAAGTATTTTGTTTTAGCATATTACAAGATTAGTTGAATATATATGGATTTTCTACATGATATCAAAGAAGGATTTTTTTGGGTGGCGAGTTTGCAGAGAAGATCTGAAAATTTTGGTGCAAAATTTTCAAAAACAAATAACATATCTGGATTCCTTGCGAAAAAATACCCAAAAAAAAAGTCGGTCGAATCAGAGTTTGGATGAGGGAGATATCACTGATTTAAAATCAACTATTTTTTCATAAAAAATTGTGGTGGCGAGACAGTTACAACGCGGATCCGAGTTTCCAGAGTGCCCAAACGATGTGATATTTAACAAAGAGAAGGTTTTCCTTAGACACATCATCACGGGACAGGTGAAAGAGATCGGTGTGTGAGTCAAAAACTTGTATGCTTTTGAGGTCGAAGATGAATGTAAAGCTTTGAGGAGTAAGGCAAAGGTTAGAGACTTGGTGATTGAGTGGGAGCATGAATTACCTCTCAACATGCAGCCTCAGAAAATCCTTAGAAAGTTGTGGAGAAACCACAATTAGAGAAGCGAAGAGGAGACCGAGTGGAGACATTCACTCAAGCAGAGACCTCCAGTATGAGGAAATTTCGAGTTAAGTGGGCAGAGGGAGCACATGCAACCATACTTCCAGTTGAGAGGTGGGGCGATGTGAAGCAATAGTCCCAAGAGTGCAGAAATTTGGGTAGGCTCCATTGAGATTTTTTGTCTCATGGATCATTACCTTGCTACGGGAGTCCACGGTACACAGTAGCATGATGAATCAATGGCGGTTGATGTAGTTAAATGTCAAAGTGAGATATGTACAGACTAGCAACAGTCAGATACTGGGGAGCCCATAGCAGATTTGACAACAATGCAAATGGCATAGTTCAGAGTTAGGAACAACGCAAAGTTTTCAGTAGAGAATGCAGTAACTAGTAGCAGCCATAGACTCTAGTGACAAATGCATCATACTGATTCAGTTTTTTTTTTTTCATTTTTAGAAGTTGCAGGAACAACAACACTAGAGAGAAGTGTTGCATGTAGAACATTCCAAACGTACTAGATCAGGATAGAGTTGAATTCCTTTACTGTTGAGAGGGAGTGTTGAAAATGGCAACAAGAAATATTGAAATGGCATCAAAAGGGATTCTAATTTAATTTTCCCTTAATTAAATAAAAAGGAAATTGTTATTCCACATCACATGACAACTTGTATGAGTTAACTGAGTTGGGAATACTTAGTTAGCTCAGTCAATTTGAGTTGGGGGTAAAATTGGAGGCATGTAGAGTTCACTCTAAGTTTTAGGGGGTCCAATTGCAACTTATTTTGAGTTGTAATTGTTTAACTTAATTATTTGAGTTAAAATCAATTTAACTAGTTCTAACTTATGGATGAGCTAGTGAGAGATCTAGTGAATTAAATTTGATTTAATTCACATGCAATGATCAATCAAATAACTAAAAATTCACTATAAATAGTTGTTGCATGTCAGTTCTAAGGAAGTCTCAATTGAGATTGGAGTTAAAGGGAAGTAGACTATCAGTTGTACAATTAGAAAATTGTACAGGTCATTCATGAGGTCATTATGATGCTTTAAATGTTTTTCACAATCAATTAGTTGTAATTTCCTAATTAATAGGGGCTTAATTCCCTCAGGAACGCGTGAGCAAGGCTAGTCAGGCAGGGGTAATGAATTGGTTAAGTATTGGACCAAACCTGCTCAGATGAGAGTGAGACAGTCAGAGATAGTGCAAAGAGCTCTCAAGCCCGAGAGAAACATTGCATTGTTTCATATTCTTGACTTAATTCAATATACAGATAACAAAGTTTTTAGTTGAGGCTTTCCCTAGATACATTTTTGTGTTATGCGATTGAAATTCTTTCTTTTTCTTGTTCATGTGATTGTGCGATCGTAATTGGTTTCTGCAATTTGTAGAATAGATTCAAGTATTTTGTTTTAGCATATTACAAGATCAGTTGAATCTATGTGGATTTTCTATGGAAATTTAATCCCTTCGGGTCAATTCGCTTGGATATTTCCTTGAGAAAAAAATACTATTTCACTTACATTGACTCACAAATATATATATATATATATATATATATATAAGTCAAATACAAATTTACAATGCCATTTTCAAAACTTCTTTATCTTACATTCACCAACAAGTTTAAATTAACCACACACAATCAATTTGTTTTTATTCTTTTATAAAATTATAGTGTAAATCCAATAAAAAGTATGATTTTATAATACAACATAGGTTCATCTTAGTCAAAGATTATATTGGATATTGGACTTTTTACTGATTTCTCCTTTCTTAAACTCTAAATACTGTTTCACATTTTAGCAAACATCTCCCCTTCTGAAAGCTTGAGCTTATGTATAAATTTAGCATATTAATAAAATGAACTTGTCACATCATTTTCTATTTTTAATTATATTGCTTTAAATAATTGCAATTTTTCATATTTTTACATATACACATCTACAAGAGGACTTTATATATATTCATGTCCAAACTTAACTCAAAATCTCCTCTAGAACCCAAGGGATGCTCCTCACCTTTGTGGATAATGTTCCTAGTAAACTTTATGGTGTAGGCTAGTGCACCTAATTCACATAAATTTGAACTAGACACCTATTTCCACAAAACTATCTAATTGCCCAACAACATTAATAACAACTAGTTCAAACAAAATAAATCCAAGCAAACAAAATAAGTCCAAGCAATAATTGAAGTATCATTGTGAAACAATGCTAAAGTAGTAATCCCACCTTTATCGATACTATTTTACACATTGTCACTTTTCCCTTTGAGCTATTGAGAAGTGCCACACCACTTACGAATTTCTCTTCTATGTTTTAATATTTTACCATTTGCACTACCTACGAGTAGTTATATCACTTTGGGCTTTGAATAGTTGGTACCTTGACTTGCTATACTACTTAACAACATGATCAATATATATTGATCTTTCACTCATGAAATTGCAACGGCTAGTCCTCTCCAACCTACGTGCTTGAAGTGATTTTAGTTCAAAAATTCTAAAATACCCCAACATGTTATTCCAAATGAAGACGCACGTGGCAATGTCAATGTTAATGCAAGCAAGCATTAACGTGTTTTTTAACGACATAAGTGGAAGTCTTAAAGAAATGTTTTATTTCTTTCTTTTTCAACCACTACTATCCTTGCACTTAGGGTTGGAATTTGGATTTTTATTTACCCGTCATACAATTTTTTTTTGACATTTTGGGTCCTTAGGCCTACCATCAAGAAACGTTAAGTTTAAAATTTTTCCCTTCAAAAGTGATGTTCTTATAATAAATTAACCCTTCACCAATAAAATTTTAATTAAAAAATTAGCCTTTCATAACATAATTATGTTAAAAAATTTCACATAAAACACAAAATTAACATAACACACAAATGACTTCATGGAATACTCACAATCAAATCTTTGGAATGTGAAATCAAATTCTTTGACCCTCACATGCCATTGCATTTGTATATATGACATGTGACTAAGGAGATATTATGAGACATATAAGATGACTAACACTGTAACTATTGAATATTATCAATAAAAACTCAAAAGTAGATTAATTAATATAACTTATGTTATGGTTTACATAATCTAATATATATTATTGGATCTAAAGATAAAATATACATTTTACCATATATAGTTTAGCATTTCTTTGGATCATGATATATACGCTAATATTAATAAGATTGAATGCATCCTATTTGAACCTTTAAAAAAAAAACTGAACTTATAATAAATGGACATTGTATGTAACTATTGAATGTTATCAATAAAAACTCAAAAATAGATTAATTACTAGCAATTGCACCATATGTTGCAAAGGAAATGCCGTAAGGTGAGAGTGTAGAAAAGACAACATGAAATAGAGATATTTCATTAAGAACATATTACAAAACCTAAGACTAACAAATCATTCACAAAGAAAGGAAAATATTTAGACATAAAATAGTGGCGAGGATGGCTCATCATCATAGTTATCTTGGCTATGTACTCATTTATTGCAGCGATTACGTAGTTGTTTACCATTGATGAGAGAAGAACATGTACTCATAATAATTCAAAATCAATCCACCAAAAGTGACAATCTCCAAGCCTCTCACACGAAGAATAAACCTCCTTGGACTCACCAAATCTTGTCCAAAACACGACTTTTTTCACACAGTAAAAACATGAAGTGAACCTAGAAGATGAAAATCCATAGGGTAAACAAAAATGGAGTAAAATTTCATAGTTAAGGAGCATTAAGGTCAGAGGAGAAAATTATGAGTTTTAGGACCATGCAATTAAGGAAAATAATGACAGTGGACAGTGATCATTGCAATGTTCAGTGGACATGGATCATTGCCATAGTTCTTCATTTGTGTGACAGTGATCATTTTAATGTTCAGTGGACAGGGATCATTTCCATAGTTCTTCAATTCAAAGAATGGTTGATCATGTGCAATTTCAGATTAAAAAATAAAATAAAATTCAGATTAACATTTCATATTTGGTAGTACCTCAGTTTCAATGGCAACACAGTCTTGGAACTACCTCAATTCAGTGCTATTACATAACCACAACAACCTCATTTGGTAATTCCATAGTAGTATAAGTCTTGTTGCTATAACTTTGATGTTTCAATAGTATATACATTTCGGTGTCACAGTTTAGGTGTCACATTTAAATATGAGAAATAGAGTCTCGGTAATATGACAAGTTCTCAAATAATACCACACCTTCGATGAGATACCACATTGACAAAAAATCGGATATGTCACAAGGAGGATTAATGTGACAAAAGGTCGGTTGGATCACAGTGAAAAGGGTCTCACTGATTCGATGTCATCACAGTTCATTGAGAAGGATTCCATTTCAGTTTGGTGGTATCAAATTGACCTTCGTACAGAGATAATGTCTTAGTAACATGGATACAGTCTCGATTCCTCTACAAAATCTCACAATAAATCATAGAAGTTCAGAAATTACAATCATATGGATAAGTGTCATTATAACAAGTTTTTGGCTATGTACCCACAATCCAATAACCACAAATTTTCGATGATGGCCCTGATATAACTTCTTGATCCTTTGGCATTGAGTTCCAATTATCAACAGCATCAAAACCGATCAAATTTTGTAGATGTTGAGAAGATGAATTTGCTATACTTCCCTCATGTTTTCTAATGCTTCTCTCAGATATACCATTGACAACATCTACATAGTGCTTTTCAGAATTCTTGCGATCACCTATTGTAGGAAAATGAGCCAGACCATGATCACCTGCAGGGAAGAGAAATACTCTCAGCCTTGAAGATACTTCACCCGAGCCTTCTAGGTGTCTCTCATATTCATCCATCATATTTTCAAGATCCTCATCACAAGAAACAGACATCAAAGCATTGAGATCCTGATCTTGCAATTTATACTTTAGCAACAGATCCTGGCCATATGTCTGCATCATCTTCTGCATGAGCTCTATAAATCCAATACCTCTGTGGGCTGTGACAATACGAGTCTCACCCCCCACATACCTGAGGGCACCATCACTTGGTCTTGGAAGAACTTTGCCACCAAAACTACACACAACAGAAAAAGATTTACTAAAGGTACAGGTGTATGGAGAGTGGTAAGAAATTGAAAATTTTTACTCTGAGATCAAATGTAAAAAACAAACAGAGTCATCAAGATGTATGGTGAGCTTTGGCATAAGCAGTTATTCCAGTTTATAAAAACCTCTAAACATCAAAAGGACATTTTCAGAAATAGGAAAACTTGAATCCATGCTAGAAATGACAACATTGGGCTATCATCCCACCTGCAGAAAATTATCATAACTGAGAACAGCATTCACCCAAACCAGAGAAAGGAGGAAATACAAAGATGAAACAAGTTAGAAAGTCCTTAAGAGTCTAAATGCAACCATCCATTCAAAGGAAACCATGTGATATTTTGAACTTCCATATTGTTCATGCAGATTAAAAACTTGGTACATGACAGAAAAGCATTTCCTACCCAGTCATATTTCATTTGCTGCAAGCTTAAGGAAAACGAAAACCTCTATGAGAATAAATTGGACTGGTATATGTTCCCCCACAAAGACATCTATATTTTTTTATAATAATAAGCATTACAGATTTTATAAAATTCAACTAAATGCAAATTAATAAACTGGATATTTTTTATACTAAGCATTACATATTTTACAAAATTTATATTTTAGCATAATTGCTAAATTTTCAGTTTTATTGATCTGTGGAATGGCAGCTCTTGCTCCTGAAAAGGGGTGGCCAAACCATCTATGTGGGTTTTTTTGTCATTATTCTCGTAGTATTTTGAGGTATAAATGAATTTTTTATAAGCTATTTAGTATTTGTCATTATCAATTCATGGTTGGAAAAAATGATCTTGTTTGATTCTTGTTTGTTTGTTTGACCAGGTTGTTCCAGGAATACAATCCAGTGACATGGGTATTGGAAGTGAATTCCATAGTTGTTGAGGAAAAGCTTGGTCTAGAGTTTGATCTCAGTTCCATAGCTGTTGAGGAAAAACTTGGTCTAGATTTTGCTGAGATCTACAAAAAATCAGCACTCTGTGAGTATGTCTAACATATTTGTAGGTGTTTGTTTGAGAAAGAGCCCTTTTTATTATGCATCTCTAATTTTTTTAATGTATCTTTGCTAACATAATTTCTCCCAAGGAGCTGTAATTTTTTAAATCCTTATTTCACTGCTAGGTTGTTATGATTTCAGATGGAATCGAGCCCTTATTCAAGAGCTAAGCACCAATACTCCTGGCTCGTAGGATCTGTGTGCACAGTCCTTCAAGGTTCAATGCTTTGCATGCTTTTGGAAGAAACATTGGTCATATTGGATGAATCCACACTATAATGTTGTGAGGTTTTTCTTCACTATAGTGGTTGCTCTAGTGTTTGGGACCATAACCTCTGTTATAGATTTAATTATAGCTAAATTTATAAATGGTGAATGGTCTGCTTTAAATGAATGAAAAACCACCAACAAAAGTGAGTGGATAGGGCACAATCTTTTCTTGCCTTTACTAAAATTGACCAAAATCACTACAGATATCTTGCTTAGCAACTATTGGATCTCTTTAAGTATCTTTAAGAATCTTACGGCGTTTCCTTTGCAACATTTGGTGAAGTAAAGAACCCAGAGTGGTATCCTGGAGTTCGTGAAGAGTATGAGGAGTTGAAACAATAATTGCATTAAACTCATATTTCCTGGGTGCTGAGTGTTTTACTTGATATTTTGATATTGCAACAGGACCATTTCTATCAAACCTAACCTTCTCCTTCCACCAGGCCCTGAGATTATTAGAAGCACCGCTCACCGGCTTCCCTTTCTTTGGAATTATACCATATACAAAACCCTGAGCCTTACAAACCTCCATCATCTTTATCCAAGGAACCATTTTCCATGAGCTCGTAAACCAGGAGCCTCTTGTGGGAATCGGCGCAGAATCCCCGTAGTCTCACCAGATTCATGTGGTTGATGCTGCCAATCGTCGCTACTTCAGCTCTGAATTCCTTCTAGCCCTGTCTCGAACCGTCCAGCTTTTGAAACTCATTAAAATGACAGGCAGCAAATGGGAGATACAGGAAATTTGGAATCGCCAGAGGAGTCGCAACTGCCTCGCAACTGCCAACAGGTGGCAATTCAAGTGACAATGGACATTGTATGTAACTATTGAATGTTATCAATAAAAACTCAAAAATAGATTAATTAATATAACTTATGTTATGGTTTACATAATCTAATATATACCATTGGATCTAAAGATAAAATATACATTTTACCATATATAGTTTAACATTTCTTTGGATCATGATATTCACTAATATTAATAAGATTGAATGCATAGTATTTGAACCTTAAAAAAAAAAACTAAACTTATAATAAATGGACATTGTATGTTATAGGATTATGTTATATTTTCCTCCTTCATTATTACATTCTTAGACAACATTGAAGCTTGAACATGTGTGAAGTACTAAAGGAAAATTGAAAAAATAATTTGGTTATTGTTGTTTTTTTTAACCCTATTCCAATGTGGCTCATATTCCAATACATTGGCCAGTGAAAGGTATAGGGCACACTGCGAACATTTTTTCCTCTATAAAATATCTTAGCATATCTTGTTACATATGTTTGTGTTATGCACTAATGTGTAGCGCTATATTTAGTACACTTTAAAATCCATTTTTAAAATAAAATAATTTAATGAGACCTTGATGCAATGCTCCTTGTACAAAGATAAATCAATGCAATGGTCTATTTAGAGAATTGGTATGTTTAGTCATATTGCACAACAATCCTTTTAAAACTTATTATACTATACATTGTCTCACTTGAATCAACGTAGCGACTTTATTTAGTGCATTAACATTTTTTTTATCAAACGTTAGCCTAATGTAGCCTAATGTAGTGTGCATGGTATTGTACACATGAGTGCCTCTTCTTTTTAAATTATCATTTTAGCAAAATTTAGGTTTCATATTAACCCTAAAACTATAATGTATCGTAACATGATGTACATGTGTGTTGTACTTAATAACAAGTGGAAAATTATATGTTTTCCTTACCATGTTGCATTTTTTTCCAATGTATGTATTTTACAAAAGTTGAGCATGGGAGGATGTATAACTATCAAGAGAGAGTGGTGCTATGAATATGTAATTGCCAAGTCCTTAAAAGTTTATGTACTCAAAAAACACTCCACTAAAAACTTTTCACTGTTTATTAACTTTCACTAAAAGGATAACAAGAACAAGCGTGTTTGTTAAAAGTTTTATTAATTGGTATTTTCTTTGTAGTGATTGGACCCTTCTTTGTTGGAGGACATTCCCTTTCTTAGCTTCTATATGAGGAGCTCAAAGGTATCATGCGAGCCATAATCTTATTACCCTCTCATAGGTCTTATGGATATGGTGCCTAAGCCCGACTTGTGATTTTTATGGTGGAAAGTAGGTATATATGCTTTTGTCTCTTAATATTTGGTGTAGTTTAATTGTTCTATATCTTTCTCTTCTTGTTAAAATTTGATGATAATTTTTTTGGCAAAATTGTTATTTTTCATTATTTATATTATGTTTTTGAATGCATAAATGGATTGAATGCCCTAATACAACCTTTGCAGCACTTAAACTGTGTGGAATATATAACCAAAATTTATAATCCAAAAGATCAATTAACCACATAATTTTCTCAAAAAAATCAAAACATGAGACAATTAAACTTCACTTTTACATTTTAATATTATCCTAGATTTCACAAAACCCTTTATCCACATGTTAAGATATACAATTATATATTTGGTAAAAAAAAAATACTAATTAATATATTGATATGGAAAAAAAAATGTAATGCTTTTTCCAAATTTGTTTGAAGCTTAGTGCTTTGATATATGAAAATTAATATACCTTTTTCTTATGAACTAATAATTTTTTTAAAATTGTATATGAGTTATTAGTTTTTAATCGTGATTAATTTTGCAACTCGGAACGGCCTTTGAAAGTTACGTGGCAATTGGAAATAGAATGATGTCGAATTTCCCACAATTATTCCCTATAATATCTCGTGGGACCACATTGTAAACAATTGATGCCTAGCAAGGTTGTCATGTATGGATTCATATAATCGCTTCCATGCCATATCGTTCATACAAAGAATGCCATATCGTAAATAAAACAAACGTATTTTTTTTTGCATCGCTGTTCATGCCAAGTAGCAGTAAAGCTTAGAATAATATTTGAGTTCGTGAAGGCAACGCCATGGTAACCGTGTTCATCATGTATATGATGGACTTAGATGGCAAGTTGCCAACCAGACGGACATTAGATGCCAAGTTTTGAACAACGATCAAAGGATGAATTTTATCTGGTAGGCAAAATATTCGGCACTAATAACGTTTTCAGAAAAATATTGACCGTCAAAAATACGTTTTCTAATGTTCTAGGCCCATCAAGAAAAACGGCCATTGAAAATTTGTACACGTTAAATACGGTGAAAATGGTCTATGATGGGCATTTTGCCCGTCAAATTCCATCCCTGCTTGCACTAATAGTGGGATGAGGCAAGATATTGAAACTAGTATCTAATTCTTACTCACAATTTCACATTTTGAGTTGCAAAGTGGCATCTCCAACTACATCTTCTTGTTTTTGTTTAAGTAACTATTTAGTTGTTTATCGGCAAGTATACTACACTCGAATTGTGGCAAGGTTATAAATTTCCATTATTGTCTTCTTGATGTCTATCTCTAGCTTCTTCTCCTCCATGTGAGGCACAAATTTGATGGCAATAACCTCTATTTTTCATGCACATGAAATATCTTCGTCCTCTTTTCACACTAAGTGTCCACATAACCTTAATGACTTGAAAGTATTTTTTCCTCCAATTGCTATATATGTTAGTTAAATTTGCTTTTTTTTTCGTAATCCATCTACTAGGATATAATTTTTTTAAATAAAATATGGTAGAAATTTTATTTTATAAAAGCTTGTAAATGAGGCTAAAAAACAGAGTTACAATAAAGTTCTTTCGGAATATTCTCACTAATATATTTTCTTTAAAAACTCCTAATATACAAGCTAATTTGTAATATATAATATTTTCATTAGAAAAATGATAATGTTGTGCTTCTTCTAGCTCCAAATTAGTTGGTTTTGGTTCCCAGATGTCAATGTCCATGTCATCAAGCATATGGTGTATAATGTTCTCTTAATATACAAGTGTATAGAATTGGTGGACATCTTCAAATTTGAGGTCGTTGATTGATTGCTTTTGCTCAAATTGTGGACCAGGTTATTGAGCATCTTACACTCCACTTCAAGGGAGTTGATGTGCATTTTATGTTGTGCCAAGGTTGTCATAATTATGAATTCTAAGTTGAACAATAATGTTCATTGTCATAAAGCTTCGTGGTGAATGGGAAAATGGGGTCTTGTTACAATGGATGGAGTCTTTGTTCCTGTGAAAGACTCTCTAGATGTCTTAGGCCTCCCTATAATCAATAAAACTAGTAAATGAGTGGCCTTGCCATATTTTCTTAGAAAAGCAGTTCAACCTGGACATAAGAAACACCTTGTTGCTTGCCCAATCAACTACGGGATAAGCGAGATTGAAGGACCTAAAGAAAAATAGGGGCACTAGAACCCCCCAAAAAGAAATACCACTTACAAATAAGAAAATCATCCACATTATTAATGGCACATGAATAGAGTGGACCTTTAACCTCAAAGATGAAACCAACTTTTAGAATTTGATAAGAGAATTCAACACACAAGAGCTAATATCCAATAACCAAAACATGCAACCCTAAGTTAGAATCCTTAGAGCTTAAGTTCCAAAGAATATCCATAGATAGGGGAATCTTCTTACTAGATTGTTGTCATTATCCCACCAACATTAAAATAAATTTGTGCACAACATTCAAAGAGTAGGCTAGAGTTAAAAGTGTGCATGTGAAGGGGTCATACACAATTCTTGTTCAATCCCTTCTCCTCAAATGCAACCCATCTATCTTGTTTGTACACCATGTGGTTACTTAATGTGAGGGTACCAATAATGATTTATTAACGAGATAGACTAAGGGATGGGGTGATAATATAACATCCCTGTTTTCCTTAACATCCTTTCTCAAAGTTGCGAGGCCTGATTAGCTTGATTACCTACTTAAGAAATTTTGATCTCAAGGAGCTTGAAAGAATGGGATCTCTTGGAGATGAATAACTTCCTCATGAGATCAAGCTACAATGGATACAATCATGCTATTAGAAGGGAGGGATTTCAAATCCATTGCATGATTATTAAACTTGTATCCTCAATAATTATTAAACTTCTTATTCCCGATTCAGATGCAAGGAGTAGGCCCTAAATAAGAGTACAAGCGTTAGTTGGTTATCTGAAGATTCTCCAAGACCCCATGCAGAGTTTGTTTATTGGTTTCTTCCAACATCAAGAATGATCCCTCTTGCATCTGTGACCCCTCCATCTCTTAGTGTGGTTAATGACACATGTACACGTTTTTTAGAAAGTGTTAAGATCTAATGAATAAGCCACATGCCCCTTCATATTTTGAAATCAAGGTTCGAGGGCAAACATATTTTATGGCAAGTTTGTTTGGTGTTTAAGGATTGTCAAAGCTTTTGTAAGAGTAAGATATTCTTGTATCGAAGAGACTTTATTTCTTACCATAAATTTGTTAGGAATCTAGTAGAAGTTCAAGTATACGCAAAGTCTATCCAATAATAAAAAATCTTTACATGGTGGAACAATGTCGTTGGGGATTTTACCCAATTTTGAATTAATCGAAATTGTCAAAATTATGGATCGATAGAAACTTTTTATTATAGTGTCAAGAGGCGTTTTCCAACTCAATATGGAAGAGATGTTGCAATGTCATGTAAACATTAGTGATTTTTAGACTCCGAGTTTTGAAAATCCATAGCTTTTCCCACAATATTCTTCTCTAATGTAACCTATTTTAATCCTTCTGAAAGCTTGATAGATTCAAAGTTAAAATGAATCTAAACTAATAATATAAGACAAGTAAATGAAAATGTATTACACAATCAAATAAATCTACTTTATTTATATAATATTAATTCTCACAATTTTAATTAAGAAAAAATATTTATAGAATTTTGGCTTCTGTGATCCATCCTAAAATTATATAGAATTCTTTCGGTAATAATCACATTCAAATGAACATTGTGGACGTGTTTCAAACCAACCAATATGGTTCATCCTTAGGATTAGGTTGGGTTGAAAAAGAATTCTATATAATTTTAAGAAAAAATGTGTTAGAGCCAACCCGTATGGTTCATCATCAAGACTAGGTTAGTTTGAAAAAAAATTCTATGTAATTTTAAGAAAAAAAAATGTGTTATTAGGAGAAAGATGTATTCAATCCCATGATAGTTAATATGTAATAAGTGAAAAACACTTCAAAATATTTGGCGAGACTTAAAATGCCATAATTTTAATCCACCAAATGTATCTTTTAATTTTTTAATTTTAAGTTAATTATTCATATTAAAATAAATTAGGTTTTTCGTGTTGGTGCCAAGTGGAGCATCATTTTCAAAATTTGAATTCATATCATGATTGGAAGACATGGTTAAAAGGCCAAACGGTTGTTTTGAAAAAAAGGCATAAATCACGAAAAAAAACATAAATGTAAATGTCATGCTTGTAAGGCATGGTTAATAGGCCAAACGGTTGTTTTGAAAAAAAGCATAAATCACAGAAAATAAAAAACAGAAAATAAAAAAACAAATAATGAAACAAATATAATAACTGCCCTCATTAAATGCGACTCGAGTTTGGATGCCTGGCGGGAGCGGGAGAGTAGCGATGTGTCCCTTGTCGGCCTGGACACAAGGCAGAGGCTAATGCCTTAGATAGTTTTTTCAATAGACTTTTAATCGGAGAAGAAACAATAGGTATTCCTCTCTCTTTTGTTACAGAGCTCCAGAGAGGGTATTCCACTCGAATTTACTGCAGAGCTCCAGACAGGGGATTCCACTGGCATTTACTACAGAGCTCCAGCTCTGGGAAGAATCCCTCCGGGCAAACCTAACCTAAGATGGTGGGAAGCTCTTATACCAAAGAGGAATTGGCTGATCATGAGATAATTCCGCCCTTGAGTCCACCACCTTTCCTTCCAGCCAAAAATAATGGCAATTCACGCCGTTTTTCTTCCTGCAACAACACAAAACTCAAAAGAAAGCAGAGGCGAGCCGGATGATGCGAACAGAAAACTCATATGAAAGCAAAAGTGACGAGGATGACGCGAAGTCCAACAGCAGAGATGACATTAAGCGATGCAGAGAAAATTAGAGTTGAGATGATGATCAAGAATGGTGGCATTTGCATTAAAAACAGTAAGGCGCGATGCAGAGAAAATTAGAGTTGAGATGATGTCAAGAATGGTGGCATTTGCACTAAAAACAGTAGCATGAAGTTCAGATTCAGAATGCGAATGCGAGGTTAATTAGGCAGAAACAGAGACTGAAGATGATAATGATGATTTGATGTCAGAGTTTAGCCACATGAGCTTCGGATGACCCTACACTAGTAGCTCCAATTCGGATGCATAGTGAGTTCATGTAATGTGATGGTCTCTTCGGTGGCCATGGACGTAGAACAGAGCAGAGTTCGACTGGAGAGTTCAGGCGATGTGATGGCGGCCTTCTTGATTGTTTGTGGCGGCTGCTGTGTTGTTGATGGCGGCTTTCTTGGTTGTTTATGGTGTCTGCTGTGATGTTTTTGTTTTTTATAATTTTAATTTTGGCTTACTGGTTCCATCGATTTTGGTATTGTTGGCTTTTTGGTTATTCTCTTTTGAATTTTGAGCATGGCCATGCCGATTTTTGGTTTGATATCTCTTTTTTTTTTTTTTTAACTCTGGTTGCTTTCTCCGCTTGGCTTCGCTGTCACCAATTGTTTTCATAATTTTATCCCTTGGGCTTAATGAATGGGAAATGAAGACCGTCCAACCCAGACCCAAAAAAACAGACGAGCGGGATGGAGGTGCTGGTCGGCATTTGAGCTAGTGGTAATATTCCCTACCTGTTCCACAACCAGGAGAAGCACCGATTGCACGTGAAAGGAGAATTCACAAGTATAGTTTCTTCATCGAGATGTGCGAGCTGAGTCCCAAGCATAGACACGGATCAATGATGCCATCGCCTTTTCGTCTGATTCGTATTATTTTGGTCACTAGCCAGGTATCCAAGTGCATAAAACCCCAAGGAATAGCCAGAATCTCACGCATCGGCTGGACACTCCGATGCAGATTCCACCGATGAAATGGGCACAGGTGAAGATACAAATTATAATGTGATTTGTTTTAAAGTTTAGAATCGATGCAGATTCCACTGATGCAATGGGCATTGCTTCATTTCTCTAATTTTTAGACACAAATTATAATGTGATTTTTTAGATGCAAATTGTAATGTGATTTCTTTTAATGTTTAGAACTAGCAATGTGAAGGAGCCATTTAATATTTTGGTGGTGTGAGAAGGAAAGAGAAAGGTCCATCAGCTTTTGGTCCAAAACCCATGGATCGTTCTCATTTCAAGCACAAGGACAGTTAATCTCTTCCTGCCCTCAGGTTGTTTTGGTCTCCTTTTAATACATTTTTATAATATGTTACTCGCTCTTTAATATTTTTTAAGAGATTTTTGTTATTTTATAATATTTGTTTTCCATGATTTTTTGGTTTTATTTTTGTTAGGTTCAATGCGTGGGAAATTATCTCTAGCCCTAGCAGTGCGACCAGGAAAAGTGAAAGAGGAAGTGCGGTGGAAGCATGGGAAGACGAAGGAGAAGGAGAAGGAGAAGGTGTTTTCGGTTAAATTTAAATCTTATTCTTCTACATAATTATTTCAGAAGCATTTTTAAGAATTTATATCATGTGCCTTGTATGCAGGTAGGTAAATAAAGGTGGATGTGCACCGTTGAATCTCTATGTGCCTCTGGTGCAGTGTGAGTCCTCTTTGGGGTCAAAGCCCCTGTAAGCCTCGTCATTTTCTGCTGACATATGTAGGGTGTACGAGTTTCCGTTTTTGCATGGGATGGACTTACTTCTACCTGTAATTTGTGTTAAATATTTTTTTGTAATTTACAATTTATGGTTAATATCTCTCATGTTTTTCAGAAAATTTCTTTTAGGCCCTCGACTCCTTTCGAGTGGTGGGAGCAAAAGCGATTTGATTGGTGGATGCAATAAATGCTACTATCTCGCCGAACACATTCGACATTAGTAGGGTATCAGAGGGTTAGCAAGGAAAGAACACTGTCGATCGACACATTAGCAAGGAAAGAACACCATCTATTGATCGACAGAAACACCTTTCAACACATCGATCGGGAAAGCATCGAAGGAAGGGTAAGCTCCCAATTTCTCACGAGTTTTTGTTTTCTTCGTGTTTTTTAAATATTTCTCATTATATTTTTCTGGTTTTGTTTTTGTTGTGTTCAATGGGCCAGGAAATTAAGGCTTAACCCAAACAATTCAACTAATGAAAGTTCCAATGCTCCATGGGTGTAGTGGGTGCAGCAAAGGCTAAAGAGCAGGTATGTCTGGTTTAATTTATCAAATTTTATGCAACATAATTATATAATGCGTGTTTTGAAATTCAAAGGGGCTATATAAGGTTTATGATTTCGGGTCTTTGCAAAATGTACTTATTTCTACCTTAAAGTCTTTGGTCTCTCTTTCTTTCCCTATGTATATTCCATGAAGGCAAGTGCATATTTGATATTTTAGGAAGAAATCAAAATATAGATATATAGATTCCTTCCTTCCATCACTCCCGACATACTTTGCCACTTTTGTTGCTTCCTCTGATTTTACCACTCCAATCAGACTTAAACAACTAAATTTACACTAATGAAAATGGCCCATGTAAATAGTCTTCCAAAGGCAAAAGACGATCATTGGCATGAATACAGATAATACTCAAAACATTAAAAATCAACTATCTTCTAGGAGGTTTCAACTTTCTTTAATAAGAAAACTATTTCTTCATACAATAAATTCTTCCACCAGATTTGCAAATTAGTCAAAAAGGATTTTGACTAGTTTCAACATCGTTGCTTGCAATGATGGTTTTATTTTGGGAGATTAGTCCCCTATAAACATGCAGAAAGGAGAATTACTGATTTAGATCTCACCTCTGTAATTATTTCCATGATTTTAATTTAGCTTAAGCCTAGTGTAAGGGGCTCATTGAACTTCATCCCAAGGATTCTCCACCAATAATAGTCAAGTCATCTCCAACTACATTAATAATTGTTCTTACCCAAAAAAATCATTGATTGATGAAATAGACACATGCCTCCAAACCAGTTGCTTAAGGTCCAACATAAATGTGCCATTTTGTTATGATGGAAAACTCTAAAAAATGCTCAACCCTCTTTCTATTTGATTCCATTTGACTCCTTTTTTTCATTTGCAAGATTAACAAGAAATCTGACATAGTCCCTATGCATGAACATATTTCTCTTATAGGCACTTCCATCCTTATATAGAGTTGCATATATAGATTAAGGCCATGTATAACATATATGTTCAACTCTGTCCAATGGAGAATTACAGATTTAGATCTCACCTCTATAATTATTTTTATGATTGTAATTTAGCTTAAGCCTAGTGTAAGGGGCTCATTGAGCTTCATCCCAAGGATTCTCCACCAATAATAATCAAGTCATCTCCAACTATATTTATAATAGTTCTTACCAAAAAAAATCATTGATTGATGAAATAGACACATGCCTCCAAACCAGCTGTTTAAGGTCCAACATCAATGTGTCATTTTGTTATGATAGAAAACTCTAAAAAATGCCCAACCCTCTTTCTATTTGACTCCATTTTGCCATTTGCAGATTAACAAGAAATTTGACATAGTCCCTATCCATGAACATCTGTCCCTTATAGGCACTTCCATCCTTATATATAGTTGCATATATAGGTTAAGGCCATGTATAACATATATGTTCAACTTTGTCTACCCACGACTTTGTTACACATAACCACAATAAATGTTTCATTTTTGTTGGGTATGGTCCAAGACCCTTTATGCTTACCCAAAAAAATGATGGGTAACTTCTAGTTCCAACTTGGGGACTAGTGGTCCTCTCAAGAACACTTGGGAACCCCAAAATATCATCCCTGCTGCAACATATGGTTGCTAAAATGGATTTTGTAATCCAGTGAAGCCACCTCAAGATCTCCGAGGTGTAATGACCTTTTCCCCCATGTTTGATTGCTAAAGAAAACAAAGGCATGTCAAAATGTGATTGCTTGCTCGAAAAACCTTCATTTTACTTCTAATCCAATCATCCATTGACTCGAGCTATAATCACTTTTCTCCACAAGCCTTCATTCCTTTTCATTCTCCATAAACTTTTTGTTGCTAAATCTTGTTCAAATAGATGAATATTCTTTAATTCCTCTATACTCTTTACGGTTTTGCAATCTTTTTCCTCTTAAAAAATGGTATTCCTTCCCTTTATCTTTTTCTTGTCCATAGGAAGCTAAAGCACGTTTGGTATTCCTTCCCTTTATCTTTTCTTGTCCATAGGAAGCTAAAGCACATTTTGCTATTTTTTCCCAACATTCCTTTTGGTATCTAAGCTAAAAAATGCCAACACATAGGTATCCTCTCCAAAACTAATTTGACCAAAGTTAGCTTGCCTTTTTTTGGATAACATCGGTAGCAAGAATTAGTCATCCTCTCTTCAATTATTTTCATAGAGTCAACTCCAATCCTTGAATTTGTAGTTAGTAGGCTTGAGGAAAAACCTTAGATATTTTAACCTTGCGTCAATATTTGAGCAAATTGTCTCTCTACCTTCCTCTAGGCCATTGAATAACACTAAGGCTTTATGAACATTCACATACTTCCATTTTGCATTATTGTGCAACTCAATGATCTCTTTATACTTTTCTACTTCCATAATTGTTCACATGCCAAACAAATTTTCTTCATTTACAAATAGTAAATAGGACAAAGAGAAATAAGTTCTCATTTTAATACCCTTTATAGTGCCTTCCCTATTCTACTCAAAACTTTTGCAACTGACACTAATAAATAAGGAGACATAGGGCATCCCCACATTAGACCCCTAGGAAGTTGAGAAAATGCACCCCATAATCTAATTTACTTCTTAAGATCTCATCTCAATTTGAATCAACATAATCCCATGATCTAACTAGCTCACCTTATAATAAGCCTTAGCTAAGTCCAATTTCATCATAATAGTTGAAATTTTTTACTTTTTCTTATATGTAGTCCTCGTTGTGCTATTCCTCACCACATTGTGAAGAAAACCAAACAACTCTTTTGAGGCAAAGTCAGGGGGAATTCTTTCTTTTAAGCCTATTTGTTGTAATTATTATTGAAATTTGTACACGAAATTGCATAGTGAGATAGGGCTATAATCATCAAAATTTTATGGATCATTTTGCTTTGGAAGAGTTATAAATGTTTCATTCATTGCAATAATACTTCACTAGAAACTCTAGATTCTTTTATTACTCTCAGCGACTCCTATTCTAGGAGGTCACATAAATACAAATAAAATTTCATTGTCCAACTATGTGGACTTAGTCTATTTGGTTTCTTAAAAGATTGTAGAATTGATTTGAGTCCCTCTTTGGTTACCTTAGCTTAAGTTCTTCATTTTGTTGTTCTTCAATCACTATTATGTTTGCCTTGGGAGGTTCTTGGAATAAACTTTTGAAGTGCTTTACTCCACTTGATACCATCTTTGAGAATTTTCTTAGCTTCCCCCTATCTTTCTTACTTATCTCCCATGTATTTTTGATGTTTCATGTAGTTTTGGAAGAATTTAGTATTCCTGTTGCCCTCTATCAACCAAGTAGCCCTATTCTTTAGTCTCCACTCTACTTCTTCCTACTCTAATAGATTCTTTTTTATTTCTTCTAAATTTTTTAGATTAATATTCTCCTTTGTAATGATTCGTTCCTATTATGTTTCAAACAATTTCTTGATCTATTCCTTGGTCTCAGTAAGCTTTTGTTGAGCATTCTAGGAGTTTTTGTTGTCCCACTATGCTATTATCTTTCAAACTTTCATCAAATTTATTCCGGATAGATAAATAGTTGTCTCCCTTGTACAAGGTTCATATTTTTTCCAATTCTAGGTGATCAAATTTATGAAACCTTCTTCTTTTAGCAAATTATCCCTAAATTTGAAGGGTTTTTGATGTTTCTTCTTATCTTTTTCTTATTGTAACAATATGGCTAGATGGTCTAAAGGTCTCCCTAACCTTACCCATGACTTGAGTCATTCCACATCCTCCAAAATCTTTTTTGCTACCAAAACCCTTTCTAATTTGCTTGATACCCGCTCCCTTCCTTTTCTAAAGTTCCTATGTTGGAACTGAGCTAATAGGCTCCACATCACAAAGCCCTGAATCTTCAAACCTTTAAGGTGAATAATCTATCAATGAGTTGCTATAATTTTGGGCACTAGACTTAGTGTACACACACACACACGATCTGATAACAACTTCTTATTAACTCTACACAACTAATGAACTAAAACACATTGATGTGTTTAACTAGAAACAAATTTAGCACAACGGAACTTATAAAATTGACAATTAGATCATGCACAATAAACACAAAATTCAGCCCCAAATCACAACTCTTATCAGTCCTTCAACAAGAACCTAGGGTTCCCATACCAAGGAAAATGACTCTTTTACAATGCTCAATAAAATGCCAAGTACAAGGGAAAAATTACACAGAAAACCCTTATTTTGACCCACATTAAATTACTCTCTAGTGCTCTCTACCCTTTCTCCCTGCTCACAACCTCTCTGGCAATTGTATGGCCTATGCACTTGTCAAATTGGCCCAAGGAAATAACTTGGTCTCCACAACAAATCGACCCCTCAACTTGGTCCTTTTCTTCCTGTTCGACTTCCCTTGAATTTCTCTATAATTCTCCCATAACATTTCCTCCTCAATCTTCTTTTGTCAACTAGAGCTTTTTCGCCCTCCCATAGGCCCTCTATAGGCGCTCTCGGCCTCCATAAGTTCAAGGCCTACTCGACCTTCTCCTCCACAAGATGCTATCTCGCCTGT
>JAXQQM020069798.1:0-110695 GCA_034641835.2 Pinus albicaulis
ATGGAGGGAGGCACGGGGATTGGAATAGTATCTGAGAGTTGGATCAGGTGGGAGGAGTTACGTGGAAGTAGGGGAGTGGAGGGGTAGTGCGCGGGAAGGAGAGTGGTAAAATGGGTTGTCTTGGCAGATTTCTAGGGGGGGGGGGGGGGTGCGAAACGATGCGTGGATGACATGTAAGGTGGGGTCAGGGTAAGTGAAACCACCTTTCTTCGCAAAAGAACCATGCTTATCATTCAAAGACAAAGCACATTGATGTTCAGTATCACATTGTGAGGGACATGGTTGAGGACAAAAGGGTGTTACTAGTAAAGATGAACACTTTGAAGAATGTTGCAGATGCATTGACAAATTTTGTGAGCATCGAGAATTTTTCTTGGTGTGTAGAGAGAATGGGCGTTACAGGGTTGGACCAATGACTAAGCTCTCCTATGAACCCCTGCGTGGAAACGAAAACAACAAATGGGAAAATGTTGGGTGTGTGTTATATTCTTTGCATGACTAGTCGCAAAAGCGGGGGGTGTCATAGGGAGGGGGCGGCAGCCCCCCCTGTCGGGGGGTTTGTAGGGAGCAACAACCCCCTTACACGAGGTTCAGGGCAGTGCTTGGGGAAAAAAAATTTGTACCGTTTAATAGTTGGGCTGACCTACCAATGGTTTTGTGCATGGTTTTTGCACATGGTTTTTGTAACATTGAAATGAATATAATGAAAAATCAATTTGGTACTCCTGGTTTTGGGATCCAGGGGAAAATTTTTGTGTAGATTTATTTTATATTCTCGCCATTGTTTATTTTTGTATTTTAAGAATTTGTTTGCAGGTAATTTATGTATGGTGTTAAAACCTACAATTAATTGCAATTTCATCTCTACCAACTCCAAAATAATCATTTGGTATGGAGCCTTCATCACTAGTGTTGATCCTAGAAATATATCTATGGAGAAATTGATTTTCCTATGTGGCCGAGTTCCATGAATCTCCTAAGGGAGCACATCCTCAAACTATTTTAAAATTGACTGCTCTTCCAAGCTCTTGTTATTAATTCTATAGTCGCTAGTCACTTCGATATCAAACAACTCACGTCCCTTCCTATTGCACTGCTTTATCTACAATGTTGTTATTCATTGAAATGTCATTGGTTTTAATTTTCCTTCCAGTGTTACCTTTTCCCCTATGTTCCTACAATATTTGATTACTTTGCTAAAGCAATTGACTTTGGTTCTATACCTTGCCAACTAGTCCATGCCAATTAATACTCCATGTGAACCCAGTTGTAGTAGTTTCAAATAATCTAACATGTACATGTTGTTGATTATAACTAGGAATGACTTCACCACATTCTCGACCTATTTCTTAGTCCATGCAGTGGCCAGCTGGAACAACCATAATTCCTCATGTGATTCCTTTGGTAATGCACACTTCTCTATAATATCATAGCTAACGTAACTAAAATTATAACTTCTGTGTATCAAAATTCAAACCATATGATTATTAATCATACCATCCATCTCAATCTTCTAGACTTCTATCATGTCCCTTTAAAATTTGGTTTTCCCCTTATGTTCCAATCATTCTTGAAATGAAACATGTGCTTGGATTATTTGTAATAGTACCTCAACTTCTAGATAGCATTTTCCAAGGTCTTAGGCTCATCAAATTATATTATACCCTTAAATTCTTGTGGTATCTCATTGATATAGGTAAAGTAACTCAGTAGCTCCAAGAATCTAGTTGGATATTTATTAGCTCGCAATTTGCCTAGTTTTTTCTCATAAAAATCATTGGCCTTATTGTGACAATACCTCTCAGATAGGTACTTTTCCCTAAAATACCTCTTAAATATCCTCCAGAATAATTTTTTTCTCTGATATATTTTACACGCCTCAAATATTCCCATCATATATTAGCCTTTCCCTTTAGGTTGAAGATGGCCACTCTTGCCTTCAAATTTTAAGAGTAATTACAAATCCTAAAACATTTGTTCATTCCTAATGGCTATGCTTTTTTTTCCTCCACCATCTTCACCTTTCCATCAAATGTAGGAGGCTACGTCATCGTAAATTCTTCTGACATGAAATATTTTTCCTTCCCTTTCTTTTGATAATAAATTTTATTGGCAACACTAGAAAAATTCTCATGACTGCCTATCCTCCTCTTTGGAGTACTTAGAGGAGTTCCACCTCTCACTATATACTCGCTCACATACCTAGGTATTTTATTAGAACTACTTCCTTCTACACCATCAATCCTCAACTCTTATTTCTAGAGTCTCGATGAACACCTAATCTTGTAAATGGCACCTAGTTCATGCTACCTTTTTCTTTGTAGATATGATAGGCGTTTTAGTATGACTACATTCACATCTTCTTATTTTTCCTAGGATCTAACAATATTCTCACTATCAACATTATAGATATTTAACTTAGCTCTTAGACCCCTAAGAGTATCCATACAGTCTTGGGGAGCCTTACTCTCTCCTTTACTCAACTAAATCCTCATCTTTTCCATGTTGGGATCCGTCGGCTCTATATTGCACCATCATGTTACTCATTCTATTTTCTCTTTGTTTTCTCCTTTGGTTTCTTCGTATCTTATCTTATATGATTTCATGCACATACCACCATTTTCCAATCAAAATATAAATATGCATATTTACCATCACCTTGGCTTAACTGCAATAATCCTATTGATATGTGGCTATCTAAGACAACAAATATCAACTTATCATGCCTATCAGAAAATAACAGGCTTATCAGAATTAATACGTGCATCGAGTATACAATCCATAAGAAAATCCTACAAGCAGCATACAACAACAATCAATACAATTATAACTTTTTGAAATAGTTTTTTAATAATGCATCCTTCCATACCCACTCAACCCAAGTGTTGAGCTTATATGCGCTAATATTTAATTGTAACAAACTCTAACACTTATCATACTACATTAGAGTCCCAACTTTGTCTCCAAAGGTCTAGTATTAAAGCTTCAACTATGATTCCACCCTGTAACACTCCCTCCCACCCTCGTACTCTACCTAGGTAGCATCAATGGTGTTACTTTTCCCAAAACCAGCTTCCATGGTCTCATTACGAAGATAGGGTTAACAAATTTCTCATTTTCAAAAGTTACCAAAGATAACTTTAGACAATACCATCGTTTTTAGCATGTTAAGAGATTTTTGGAAATATGAATTTTATCCTAATCCAATAAACAGTTCAAAAGTTATGGCCATTCAAATTTTCACCAATTAAACTCTACCACAAAGGCAAGGCCTACCACATGGCACCCACATGGCACCTGTGTGAAGCCCTACATCACTTAGGTAGCTCCATGCCACATGGACATGACTCAGCCTTTAATGGAATTTTCCATGTAACCTGACTCATGAACCCACAAGCCTTGGCTTTATCATACAAATGTGCCAAATAACATTATAATTGACATTTTGGGAATATGCCTTTCCCACGAATTAACTCTTGATAAAAACTCCAGACCCTCAAACCTCTGGACCTTTAGGCTTGGCCCACATTCGGACCTTCCAACAACATTCTTCATGTGTACCCTAGATGTCTCGGTCTTCCAATCCTTCAGTTTAAATCCAATCTATTCTACATTTAATGGCGAGGAACCCACCTCTGATTTCTATTAAATATGGTCTATGATGCAGTTTGGCCCCACACTCCGCATAGAGCTAAACTTCAAGGGGACCATGCCAAATATATCATATATGTTTTTCTATCACCCTCATTAAGCTAAGTCTTACCCATCCAAAATATAGACCCATGGTGATAATATCTCACCATTCCTCCTGAATTCCTAGAATCTCGATTCTATTAAGACTAAGCCAATTTCATCCTTCTACATAAGGAAAATTTTGCCTTGGCAGCTGAGAATGACTCTCTGGGTTTTATTTGATAATTTCATGGAATTTAACCAAGCATTCCTGAAGAACCTATTTATACACAAAAATGAAAAACCACAAAAATTTATATTCCTAGATCAATACAATGACCTTCACACACTGTTCATAATAGATTGCATTCATAAATATATGAACCCGCCTTTTGCACAAGTGTTATGTAGATCTACGACTATGGACAGAAGTATCTTCCCTAGACCTAGTCGCTTGGTATAGAACAATAGAAGGACAAATAATATAATGTTTTCCTTAAATTAATTGAACAACGAGATGAGGACTACCTGGAATCCGTCACAAACTTCACTCTCTTCTTGGCTTGTATGCTCCAATCCTAGCTCTTATAACTATAATTATAACCTGCATATACAAACACAATAAGCAAAATATATACGATATCTATGTAGCATTATCCAATCACTTCATTCAATGTATCAACGTAACATTGAAACATATGAACATCAACGTCATATATAGAAAAAAAATGCTCTCATTGTATTAATATAAATGGAGAGAGTTACAACCAAATATAGGAGTTGATCATGTAAGGAAATGTTGAAATTTGCAACAAGAAACAGTGAAATTGGCATCCAGAAAATGGCATCCATAAATGGCTACCATGGAGGCTTTTGATTTAATTATTTCTTAATTAAATTAGAAGAAATGTGTGTCAAATTTATTTATCCCTTAAATAAATTAGACAATAAATTGTAATCTTATCTCATAATCACTTGTAATAGTTAAATGAGTGTGATAGACTTAGTTAGCTCATGAAATTCGAGTTGAGGGTGGTTGGTGAGGCATGTAGAGTGATTCTATTTGTTTTAGAGTCCAAGTTGTGGTTAGTGTATTATTTTAATGCATGAGAAATCAGTTAACACAATTAAGTGAGTTAAAATCAGTTTAACTAGTTGTAACTGAGTGTTGCACTAGTAAGAGGTCAAGTGAATTAAATCAGATTTAGTTCACATGCAGTGATCTGTCAAGTGACTGATGATTTACTATTAATAGTTGCATGCATGCCAGTTCTGATGAAGACCCAGTTGAGACAGAGGTTAAATGGAAGTTATCTATTAGTTTTATTTATAGCAAATTGCTTGGGCGCAATTATAAACACCATAGGATTCCCATGATGTATTGTGTAGTCAAGGAAGGCTAATTATCCTATTTAATAGGGATTAATTGCCTAGGGATTTCTTAAGCAAGGCAGGTTGAGTACAGGCTGAGAATTGGCTAGGTACTAGCCCAATTTTATCCACATCAGTGTGAGACAGTCAGAATAGTGCAACAGACTCTTGTGAGAAGAGTGAATTGTATTGTTTCATGATTCCTTGGTTCATTATACAATATATATAGAGGGGTTTTGAGCAGCAATCTTTCCCCAGGAAAAATATATGTGTTGTGGATTGATTTGCTTCTTTATTTTACTTGGTGTGATTATGCGATCGTGTGTATTTCCGAAATTAATTTGTAGAAGGATTCAGTATCTTCCTTTAGAATATCGCACGATCAGATTGAATCCATTGGTATACATATTGTTTGTATAATTTCTACAAGAAACTCCCTAAGTTAACTTGTCCTTCCTTGCCACAAAGTACACCTATTATGTCACCTCAATGCATGGTGTTAGAAACCTATTTTCCACTCCATTATAAGCATTGGTCGGTTTTAATCGCACACAAGATCACATAGAAATAGTTTGCAATTTTTGATGCAACAAAACTGGTGCTTTCAATGAGATCTATTGTAACCCTATTTTCCACTTCATTATAGTGAGAGAAACTCAATATCAACTTACCTCAATTGTTTGGCTAAAATGCATCCCTTTTCACCTTTTATTTTACTTTTGTGAGATTTATCCCATGTTAAAAGGGTGAAATTACATAATTGAGAATTTACCGTAATTGTTTTTTCAAAATATTATAATTATGAGATAATAATTATTTAGAAATTGAGATAATTGAGAAAAATCTCATAATTGTGAAAAAGTTTTCTGGAGTTTCATGTTCCCAAGGAGATCAACTTGAGCCACTTTTGTATGAGTTGGCTAGGGTTACATTATTGTATAAGTTTCCTAACTTCTCAAGCCCCTATGTGTCTAGATACATTCTCCCAAAGGATGGAATGAGCCTTTATAATCTCACCAAGAGGAAAGGGCGTGGAGGAGAGAGTATCCAAAATATAGAGTGAGAGCTCTGTTGTCTTCGGAGAGGAGATCATCCTACAAGATGGACGAGAGGACGCTTTGAGACGAAGGTATAAGTGTTGTATTATTTTATATGATAAATGAAAATTCACGTTCCTTCCCTTACATGATTGTGCATTCAACAGATATTATAATCGATTTTTATCATTGTTGATCTACCAATATTTCGAGGAAGATCTTCTATCGTCTTCATTTTGTTTTCATTGTGTGTAGGCGTAAGATCAAGTGCGGAAATGATAGATATCTCGAGTGGAGAACAATATCTACATCGAGCTGAAAACCCTTCCCTAAACTCCGAGGAGGCGAGGTGTGATCCCTCTTATTTATAGCATAAAATTGGTTACATGTTGAATGGCTGATAGTTTTCGATTAGGATCCATTTATTGTTTCATTGGTCTTGTTTCTTTGTGTCTGGTGATCTAATCGGACACAAGATCACATAGAAACAACTCCTTGCAAATTATGATTCAACATATTTGGTGCTTTAAATGAGAGCATACTTTCTTTTTGTTCGCTTTGCCTCAGATTTTAATCAATTTCTCTCTTGATTGGTCTCCCATTGAGTTATTTGTTTTTTTCAATTCATTTTTACCTCCATTGATTTTATTTTCTTCATATCTGTGTTGATATTAGATCTGGACTTTTGTTTTTGTTTTTTATATGAGAGAATAATAGATCGTGCATTTAAAATCAAATTTTGGATTTTTTTGTATATAATTTGATTGAATTGACCACAGATCTGGATTCCTCTCAGAATTTCGTCAAAAAAAAAAACAAATCACTAAAAAAGGACTTCGTATGAGGATTTTATGGTCGATTGAAGTTCACTAGCTTGATTTTTTCCCTAGCCGCTACCTTACAGTCTTGTGCATGTGGCCCTCCCCTCCAAAGTAGTTATGTGCCTATGTATGGGGCTCTTAGCCCTTTAAAAATCCTTTCTCTCTTCCTGAATCTTTCGTTTCCACCTTTATCCTGGGCCCTCCTATTTTCTTGTTGGATCTGGTCCATATTTAATTTTTTTCATTGGTTTGTCTTTGGATTAATTAGTTTCCTCTTTGGAGGACTTCTTGTCTTTAATTAGGAATTAATATTTTTTTTTCCCACTCTATTGGAAACATGTTTGGTTTATCATTTGTTGTAGTTGATCAGTTGTTGTATGTCTCTATTTTGATCCATTGTGATAAGTTTGTTCAAGGTATTTCATTTCTCATAGTTGTTAAAATTGCTCCTTGAGTCTTGATTGGGTGCCTTAGATTGAGGTTTGATTTTTTCCTCTAGATTTCATTATCATATTTGAATTGGTTTTCTTCGGCATCTTTTTAGACTTGATTGACATTTTTCCTTCATATTTTTTGTCTTTTCCTCATTTTCGTTCCTCCTTGTTGAGCGATCTCTTTGATATTTTGGTCATTTGTGTCACAAAATGTGGTCCCTTGTAGAACATTTTCCCTAGTTAATCCATTGTGTTGTAGCCCTAGCTTCATTGAAATTTCCTTCCTTTGCTTTTACTTTGGCTTTCAATTTGATTTATTTGAGTGTCTTTTGATTGGGCTTTGTTTTCCTAGATAATTCGGGTTTGGAGTGCCTTATGTTCTTGCTTGGGAAACTTGATTTTGTCTCTTTTTGGTTTGTTTTTGGGTCATTAATTCAAAATTCTTGGGATATTTTGAATTAAGGAAGATCTCGTCAAAAGTGCATCATAATAAGCATTGGTGTGTTATGAAAACTCTTACCCTCATGTAGCTAGCATTCATCTAAGTGAAAACAAAAATTGCATATAGCTGCATTAGGGTGACTAACTAAGAGTCTTACACACCATCTCAGTTTCACACTGCATTTTTTCTTGTGTAAACAACAACCATTAAAATCAACGCGATCATAAAATTAACTAGATTCGTCTTTTACTTTCACTGGTAGTACACCAACACTAGCTTAGGCTAGGGTGTTGGAGATAGAAGTGTGAGTTAACAACTCCAAGACCACAAAATAAACTTAGTAGCTTGCGGTAAAGATTAAAGTCCATTTGAAGTAGTGCGATCTGGGAAGCCCTTCTCACAAGAGGGTCAAGCACGAGGTCACACTAGGGCTAAGCGGACATGACCCATTTTTCTTAATTTCTGTGGCACGATATAGTAGAATTTGAACGCATAAAAAAAATGTTGTTATCACTTGGGGACCACTTGAGAGGTAACTCTCAAGGGGGTTTCGGTCTTGGATCATTTTTGGGGTTAAGTTTCCTGCCCTTGCGTGTAGATTTGTCTTGCGGCTGTCCCCCCAGGTCATGTTATTTTCGGTGGTGACCATAGTGGCCTTTATTTATAGGGCTCATACACAGGTGCAACGTCGGGGTCGTCTTCTTTGTACCTGGGAAAGATATTAGTCATACGCTCCCAGTACTCTCGGGGGGTGTTCCACATCTTGTGAGCGAACTTGTGCCAAGTTTGTAGCTAAAAGGGTTGGGAAGCATGTCACTAGTATAACTATTCCACCGCGAGCTTATTTGTATTTTTTTTGTGTGTGCTATCTTTTAGGACATTTCTAGTATGTGATGTTTGGTCTAAGTGCATAGTTTTGGCCTTAGGGTGTTTGTACTAACATAATTGGTGTTTTAATCATAATCACTTTGGCTGAACTTTTTCGTCATTATGGCCATGTAGTTTTCACATTTTACCCCGAACGAGGTGAAATCATTACTCCCGCATGGAGAGTTTTGTCGTTAATCGAAGACTTAGATCACATATGTAATATTCCCCATTTTTCCACCGCTAATTGGAATATTAGAGTTCTTAATTTTTCTAATTAATTAAGTAAATAAGAGGGTGGAGGGACCCATAAACCCCATAGATGAATAAAATCCACTTTTGGTGTGTGTGTGTGGATAATTAGATAGTAGATCTACATTATGGAGTAGTGGAGCAGCTTCTTAATGAAGGAAGAGTGGAGATCACACAACATTAATGATAAGATCATGGAGATAGTGGAAGAGTCAAAGTAAGATCATGGTGCAATAAAAATAAGATCATAAAGCACTAATGATGAAATAGTGGAGGAAGTGGTGCATTTAATTCACACGTGATGGAGAGGGTGGAAACTAAATGTAGAGCTGATGGAGATCATGGAGAGACAGTGCAGTCTTCATGGTGGATAGTGGCCACATGTGCAGCGCACTTATGAGGTGGGCCAAGGCTAGGGGAGGCTCAAAAAGCATAAAAGGAAGATGAAGGCAGCCATAAAACTCAGATTTTAGAATTTTATTTCAGATCTGGATTTCTCATTTGACATTTCTATGCATGCTTCAGATGTTTAGCTAATTCCACAACATTGTTTAGCACACGGGTGTTTCCGAGCAGAAACCCCACCCTTACCCACAGGGGACTTTGAGTGCCTACTCTGGGAAGGTTTCTTTGAGCTGCCATACATCATCAGGTATTGGTGCCAGATTCAACCCCTCTCTACAACACATTTAACCTCAGGAATTACGCATTCTTTCTTGAGGGTTTGAGAGGAGGAGGTTGTTTCTAGCACTCTCAGCTAGGAAACCGATGGAGGATTCATCCTTTCACCTTGTGCTTCAATATCAGTCTTCCAGGAGAAGCATATTGATATCCGACATTTAGGCCATCAGTTTATACCTCCATGCGGTAGCAGTTCCCTCAGGAATTGCACAGTCCTGTCCTGTAGATCTGAAGGAGGAAGGAAGTTTCCAGTATTTCAGCTGGAAATACTGTGAGGGATCATCCCCTCACCTTGTTGAGATTATTTCCATCATTATTGAGCTTTATTGTAGCATCTAGCATCAGTCTATAGCTTCAGCCTCCCCGACATCGCACTTTATTCCAACTGTTGAGTATTCAACAACTGCATCTACTAGTGGAGGAGGAAGGAGGAGAGGGATCTTAAGCTTCTAGCTTGGAGATCTGAAGGAGGGATCAGGCCTCTATGCATTGAGCTGATGGTATATCATTGCAGCCATCTTATCTTCAGTTCATGTAGAAAATCTGCATACCCAACAATGATATAGGGCAAGCCCTTAGAGGGTGATTTTCAAAGATTGTTAGATCTGGAAATCCTTTCTCGGGTTATTCGGGTATTATCGCCAAGAGTTCGAATCTGAAATTTCGGCATCATCCGAGAGCCGTAACTTCCGTATATACACTTATATATTCAACCCAGCTTCGAAGTCTCGACATTTTCAAAAGAGGGGATAGCACAAGATAACTCCTCTAGCAACTAACAGCTATGCAATTCACTTGTGGGAGGACTTCCGAGTCACTCTAGCCTTCTTGTTTGGCTGGAGTTCTTCCAATTTTGAGCATTTTTGTACTTTTATTTTCACCTCCTAATAATAATATGGCTCAGTTATTTTGTCTACTTGTATGGTGTTTTTAGTTTATGTGTACATTGTTGTAGTTTTCAGCTATTGTGTTTTTGTATTACTGTCTTTTTCCATTTTGGAATATTATTGTGGTATCAACGCATGATCTTTGGCTCAGCTTGTGGGCACTACACCTTATGACATCATAAGAAGAAGCAGAAAGAAGAGATCTACAATGGCGGATGGAATAAGTTTTTCCACACTTCTCTTTAGATCTATGCAAGATCTCTTCAAGGAGGTCAAACAAATGAGAAGCGAGTGGAAAAAGGAGACCTCAAGAAGGCTTCAAAATGAGGAAGGTTCAAGCACTTCCTATCAGCAGCAAAAGAAACCAGCAATGTATAGAGCTCCACTAAAATATACTATTTACACTTTCTTTGAAGAGGAAGGTGAATGGCATGGTTATGAAGGAGACTTGGGGTATGAGACTCTAAGAAAATATCTGTCAAAGTACAAATCACAGCCTAGAGCACTCAAGGAGAATCTAACTCTTCAACAGTTTTTACAACTCAAAGAAGAAAGGAGATCTCGCAACAGCAATAGAAGAAAGAGGCATAGATTCTTCTTGCCTACATTTGATGGATCATCCACAAGCACCGTAAGGGCTTGGAGGAAGGAGTTATATTCATTCTTTTAGCTATACTTAGTAGCAGAAAGAGAGGTTGTTGAGATTGCAGCGCTGCACCTTGAGGGTGAAGCAAAGGATTTGTGGTTTAGCCATTTGAAACATGCAGGAGTGACTGCTTATGCAGATTTCACTCAAATATTGAATAAGAAGTTTGGTAGAAGAAAATCAGAAACACCTTCCATAGAGACATTTCCCTTCATTGATGAGATGGTACATGAGGAGCCAAAGGAAGATGTCAGAATTATCATTCTGGAAGAGGAGCCCCTACCACCACCACCAACTGCAAAAGTACTTGCAGCAGGAGGAGGAGCACTTTCATCTTTGCAAGATGATCTTGAGATCTTGACATTGGGAGCCCCATGCTTGATTCAGGAGATGCATGAGGAAGAGGAGGAAGATATCAGTGTTGGTACATTAGAAGAGGAGCAATCATCACCATTACCATTAGTTGGAGAATCCATTGCACCGGTTGGACGAACTCTTGTAACTGTGCAAGATGTTCCTGAGATTCATCTGATCCACGGTTTGCAAACATTTACATCCCATCTTATTTCCGTACCTCAAATTGAGATTTGTGGGGACTTTTCATCAGAGAAATTGCATAACCAAGGATTAGAGCACATGGCTAATTTGGAACAACAAACTATCACTATGTAGAGGACCCTTGACTTAATCAAGGAGGAGATGTGTTGGAACGGGGTCCCTAACCACAATTTTGTCTAGTTTTGTAATATTTTGTAATATTTAGTCTAGCGCAGGCGGTTTGGGGTGGGTCAAAACCCCCAATGAATTGTAATGGGTCCAAGGGTAGACCAAGGGTTTTCAAACCATGATTTTCGGACCATAGGATAGTGCAGGCTAGCATGTTATAAATAGATAGATAAATCGAGTCTAAGGTAGGCTAAGAAGGAATAGAAAGGGAAATATGAACTTGCGGATCTACTGTTAATTTTCTAGGTAAGGGCTCCTGCTGGTTGTGTGCGTGGGCTGATAGATAAATTATGTAAGTGAATTCTGAAGTGTTAATAAATGAGAAAGACCCTTCCTCTAATATTGGGATACATCTGTGTTATGTTATGAGCTACGTCATCTATTGCTTCTGAGTTATATCTATATGTTTAATAGTGTTAGTTAATTGATGTGCACGTGGACGTGAAGCCTTATAAATTAGTGAATGCATAGATCTAGTTGTGTTTATCACTTTGCTTCTGTTCAAATGTTCTCTTATGGTTTATGGGCTTCGCACAAGGTAAGTACTTAGTATACTTCCAAGGGTTTATGGATTAGACTTCATCACCTTAGGCCTACCAGACCGAAGGTGCCCACTCTAATTAACTCTCTCTCAGGTAGGGTGCGAAAACCTAGTTCCAGCACCCTCCCATACTACTTCGGGTGAGACCTTGACCTGCCTAAGCAGGCCATTTCCAAAAGGGCTAGTAGTATCAGGGTTTTTTGGCAAACCTTGAAACCGAACCTGGTTCAAGACCCCTCAAGCCAACAAATGGTTCCATTTTCGAGACCGAGAGAATTTTGAGAGAGAGATTGGGTAATGCCATGGGATCATTGGTAGCCATTAAAACATCAGTTAGAAGAATGGTTCAAAAAACAGATTCAGGAATTTTCCCTAAAATATAATAGGAGTGAAAAGTTGTCCACGAAAGAGTGGAAAAATAGATATATTTTTACGGAAGTGCACAAAATCTTCTTTGTATCCTTTGCACACGAGTTACAAGAGTGGCTAGCTCGGTTGGTGGAACTCCAAACTTGCTAGAAAGACAATCAAGTCATGTTGTGGACCCCCAAGTTGATCCAACAATTGGAAGAGACTAATAATAAGATGACCAGAAATGTAGATCACTGGGTTAACAGTATATTGGGAGGATTCATGACAGAATTTGTTGTTGATCAATTTGTATCATATTCGGAAGCAGAGCAAAGGTTATTCAAGGGATTTAGAGGTAATTTCCTAAAAACCCTATGGTTGTTGATTAAGATGCTATTGAGTGAAAAGGGTGTCTTGTGTGGCCACACCGAGTGAATGACCTC
This sequence comes from Pinus albicaulis, assembly GCA_034641835.2. Lineage (NCBI taxonomy): Eukaryota > Viridiplantae > Streptophyta > Pinopsida > Pinales > Pinaceae > Pinus > Pinus albicaulis. The sequence goes on from JAXQQM020069798.1 coordinate 13,172, forward strand.
CGACTAGAGTGGGAGCACAACATGAAGCTATAAATACTACCGAGTTAATCAATAAGGAGAAATATCGATATACATTCCCTTAAGGGAATCACCTGATCTTAACTAAGGAGAGGTTGCGCAAGGTGGAACCAGCCCCCCGGCCACACATGCATCGAACCCACATAAGGGTAAGAATTCTCATACACCTCCTCTGCCACCACCGGAGGAAGAAATGGCCACCCACATGAAACTACCTACCTTTAAGGGCATAGGGGACGAGCACATGGATTGATTCTGGTTCGTAGCAGAGTCTGTATGGATCGCGCAGAACTTTAACAATGATGTTATCAAATGAGCGCAGCTATCCATAGCCTTCGAGGGAAGGGCCTTGGATTGGTTTATGGGATACATTGTTCAACATGTGAATGCATCAATACAAGATATTAATAATGCCATAAATAAGCAACTCTAGAAGCCTAAGTCATAATCTCAATGTGTAGTTGAATTAAAAGACTTTAATCAAGGACCTATAGAGTCCTTGTGGGAAGTTGACCAACGATTAAAAAAGGGTATCAATGATGGGGGATTTGTCTATGAGGATAAGAAACACAAGGAATGGTTTATCGCTATGCTATTACCACACCTACATGGACCCCTGGTGCAATAGAAGATCGGCTCCTAAGAGGAAGCTCTAGATATTTCCATAAAATTAGAAGTTGCGCCAAGAGATGATACGCAATTTGCAGCTCTACGGATCCAAAGCCAGCTAAAATCAATGCACTTAGAAATTCAGAACTTTCGAAAGGATCGCGGTAAGGAAGCTAGCCTAGAAATCCATTGCATATACCTGATCTGAAATGGGTGGCTGAATTTTTATGCTATGCAAGTACCTCCCACTCAGTTAAAAAAATTAAGATCTTGCTTATACTTGATAGTGCATAATTGAATACTTGAAACAAGTGTATGTGTTTTAAACAGTTTTAATGCTTTAAGTGTGAGGAATTAAACATTTGTTTTTTTTCTGATATTAATCATGTAAAAAAACCATAAAGTGCAACAAATAATCATCAACACATAACAACAAATTTAATAAAGGAGTTCACCCGTATGTCGTGGGATACACCTCCTTGAGCCCTTGTCAATTGACTTAGCTCTTTAGGATTATGATGGAAAAATTCTTTTACAAGTTAACTACTCAAATCCAATGGTTTTTCATGTTGTACCAATGGGTTTATAATACCATCATACCTCTGGAATGGCTACTATCTCTCTAGAAATGGACCTAGGATCCCTTTGACTTGACCTCTTCTGTCGGTGTCCTTAATATTCCTTGAGATTATCTGTGTCACTAACTCCCTTAAAAGTCATTTTCTATCCTTGAAATATTTTCTAATGTCTCCAGCATATATTAGACATCCAAAGGACTCCATTTAACTGGAGTTAAAAATGGTGAAAACTGCCATATTTTAGGGTGCGCTATAAACTCCGCTAGTTTTAACCATTTAGAAAATCGTGGCAATAAATGGCTAGTGGTTGGGTGGCCACATGCCAACCCAAACCACGCTTACAACCTGCAACAGTTGGAGCAAAACTTGAGCTCTTAATCATGAATAGGGTTTGAACTTCGTGTTTGAGGTCACGGTTAGCAGAAACCGCGCGGAAAACATTTTATAAATGTTGCCATGTGACATGGAAAATGGCTGGTGAATATAATGGTTAGTTAACACAAAGACCGCGAAGTTTGGATTTTTTAAGTTTTCCATATGACCACCAATTCGGGGACCGCTGGCAGGTTGGGACAGCCAACGGTCCCCAACCCTCAATGTAAAATGTAACCAACCTTAAATGTAACATGTGACCCTTAGAAGTTAAGACTCACTGGTAGCAGAGACGATAAACATGTGTGTGTGCTCGGTGGTAGGTCGCAGGGTTGACTCCTGTCCGCTCCACTAAAATTTTACAATACCAATTCGGGGCCACGTGGCAGCCTCTGGTTGGTTCCTCCAATCTATACCAAATGAAACTGCACCATTTTCAACTTGTGAATGGCCTGGAAGGAATATTATGTGGAATATTCCAAGAATATTCCCTGGAATATTCTTTATTATTGATTGTTCAAATGCTCAGTCAACCCTGGTCAAAGGTAAAAAAATTGCAGTTTACTGGACTTTTCAAAACGCGATAACTTCTTCATAACAGTGTTGGTTTTTTGAACCATTTGCGGTGTTGGAATCAGGAAGACGAGATATATCTGGTCAATCAGGTTTGGCACACTTTAGAACACTTTGAAATTTGAGCTATCACTTAGGTCCTGATCTAAATCTGATCACTCCTCCCCATTAGGAATCTTTTGGACTCCAAAAGACTTGATTACCTGTTTAGTAGATGAGAGTACAACACCCTCACCTTTCCAACTTCCATTCACTTTTCCTTGCCTGGCTAAGTGCCTTTGAACCCAACTCGAAGGTATTCAACACTTCCCCTCTTGGATGCTCTTGTCCTCCTTTCAAGAATTGTATCTTTCAGAGCTCATCCAAAAATTTCTGGAAAGATATCTTCAATTGAAGGTAGCTGAACATCACTTCCTTGATAATCGATCAAAGGTAGCTCATACAAACGTAAGGTTACAATAGAATTACATGCATACATGACTGAAATTTTCATATGTACAAATGAATGTATGTCTTATTGGGTTAAGAAGTCAAACCACTTCTTACCAAGCCACTTCCATGGCGATTTTTCCTGCTGAAAATCTGCTTCTTGTGAATCATTTGGACTCACATAGATGATGGAATCTTTGGTTCCATTTTCGCCAGTATTTTTATCCTCCTGCTTCAAGTTCTTGGGATGATTGGTTGGATGCAATGTCCAACATTGGGCAAAAAGATGTCCCTTCTTCTGGCAATGTGTGCAAGTCTTTTGCATCTTCTGTGCAAGTTTCCTTTGCTTCAACTATTTCTTGTATGCCTTCATCCTCTTCCAGCATTTTGAAACTTCATGGTTACACAAACCAAAATAGGAACATCAAATCTTTCTTCCATTCATGCATGCAGATTTGCATGCTTAATATAATCATTAACAACTTGACTATGGGAAGAATTATACCTCGAATTATTCTTCGCACGTCCATATTTTTTACCTTTTTGAGGAGATGAACTTGACGAGGTTCCAGCTTTCTTTTTAAGACCAACATCAGTGTTAATGTCTTGATAGTTGTTAGAACTCTCTTGCTCGCCATAAGCTTCATGTCTAAAAACATCTTGCTGCAACATTGGCTTCAAAAAATGACATTCATCTTGAACGCAAACTTTCATGTTTGTGGGCTTGAACTTGCAACAAAATTTCTTCTTGGAGTTTTCTCAAGTGCCTTCATGGCTATAGAGTTTTTGCCATAATATTGAACATAGCCTAGACCAAACTTCTTAGGCCTTTCCTCAACCATAATAGGCTCAATCATGCCTTGTGCATGTTTGCCTAGACACTTGCCTTCATAGCCCATTTTTAACATCAATTTGGACCCTATACCTCTAGTGTGTTTTTCAAATGAAAGTACACATCTATCTGAAGAGGAAATTGAAGAAAAATTTAAGTGATTTACCTCTGCTTCAAGCATGTTTTTGGTTAAGGCTTTTTGGGCATGATGGAGCTGCATCTCCATCTCATGAATTCTTTGAATAATTCCTTCGTTATCTTGATTCATAGCAACCAATTTCTCATGAAGTCTAGTTCTTTCCTTTCCATCTTCATACAGACTTTGCACCATCTCCTTCAGGATGTAGAAGTCCCACTTCATCTCTTTATCAAAGAGTTTTGTAAAAGAGGAGGATTTAGAAACCTCACTTGACGAAGTTGACAACGTTATGTAAATGAATTAAATAACTTCAACAATAATTCACAAATCTTAAAAACAATTTGACAAAGCTTCAACCATTTGGCTGTAGATTCAATCTCTTCTCTGCAACTTGTATCTCTTCTTCAAGCAGCCTCTTTTGCAAAAAATCCCTCTTGTGCTTCAAGGGTTGCCTTGAGGTCCTTTGGGTAAGGAGATTTATTTCAGCCTTCTTCATTCTTGTCCTCTTCTGGACTTAGCTAGTAGTAGCTCCCCTTCACCTCTAGCAAACTCAAACTTGTAAGCATCAGTCAATTTGCAAACAGTAAAATTATTTGCACTGTTAAACACCTTTCAAGTCAAACAAGAAACCTAGTGCTCTGATACCACCTAATCTGAAATGGGTGGCTGAATTTTTATTCTATGCAAGCACCTCCCACTCAGTTAAAAAAATTAAGATCTTGCTTATACTTGATAGTGCGAAATTGAATACTTGAATTGGGTGTATGTTTTTTAAACTGTTGTAATGCTTTAAGTGTGAGGAATTAAACATTTGTTTTTTCTGATAATAAGCATGTAAAACAAGCATAAATTGAAGCAAATAATCATCAACACATAACAACAAATTTAATAAATGAGTTCACCCATATGTCGTGGGCTACGTCTCCATGGGCCCTTGTCAATTGACTTGGCTCTTTGGGATTATGATGGAAAATTTCTCTTACAAATTTCTTACTCAAATCCAATGGTTATTTGGACTATAACATTGGTTTTAGAATACCATCATACCCCTGGAATGGCTTCTATCTCTCTGAACATGGACCTAGGATCCCTTTGACTTGGCCTCTACTGTCGGTGCCCTTAAGCTTCCCTGAGCTTCTTTGTGGAACTAAATCCCTTAGAAGTTATTTTATGTCCCTGAAACTTTTTCTATTGTCTCCAACATATATCATATATCCAAAATAGACTGATCATTTTCTCCAAATGAGCTCTGGCTTCCCAATCTAGGCCTCCAACCCTTAGTGGCCCTAGGCTGCCCGAAACTTCTCTATGGATTCTTTGGCTCTAGAAGTCTCCAAATGGCTCTAAAAATTCCACCATTGGATTCATAATATCCAAAATAGTCAAAATTGACTATTCACACTCGAAAAATGGTCGAAAAATGAGTCTCCAACTCATTTTTCCAGTAATACCTAAAAACACTCCACTAATTGTGTTAACTGGAGTTAAAAATGGTGAAAACCGCCAAATTTTAGGGCGTGCTATAAAATCCGTCAGTTTTAACCGTTGAGAAAACCGTGGCAATAAATTACTAGTGGTTGGGTGGCCAAATGCCAACCCAAACCATGCCTACAACCCGCAATCGTTGGAGCGGAACTCGAGCTCTTAATCGTGGATAAGGTTTGAACTCCATGTTTGAGGTCGCAGTTAGCAGAAAACCATGCAGAGTCAAAATCAGACGAAGGTACAGTTAATGGGAGTCGTTTGAAACCCTATAGGGCCTCCTCGGTGCCAATCAAATGACTATATGGTCGGAGTAGCTGTATAAGGGATGATGCGTGCACCTAGCCACAAACACGAGGACAGGAGCGATCGATGCGCAGCGATGATGTGCAGGACTGGAAGTGTGAGTGGATGCGATATAGGCGCAGGTGTTGTGTGTGGTGGAAAAAACTATCCATTGAAACGGAGAACGAGTATGGGAAAACGCGGTTATCGTTCGACGAAGCAGGTAATTGGATATTAATGTGGCGATTTACGAATATTTTATACTGTTCCTGTAATGATGAAATGCAATTAAGGCTAGACGGGCCATTTTTCACCTTCATGGGATATAAGATGCGGACGGTTGGCCCCAAGGGATTGAATTGTTGTCCAAAGTTGTCGCGCCTCTTCCACCTTGATAAATATCATCTCGTATGTCTAATTTCCATCCGCATGACTGAGAAATCTACTCCGTCTGATAGTAGCAACACCGATTTCATATTCCGAGCGAGAATGACCGCTACAAACCCTAATGAGCCCCTTATTTCCATAGCTTCTGGGGAAATAGGATCTGATGAGGTCCTTGAACTAACTCCTGAAACAGAGGAGGTCGTCTCTACCTCGACAAAGCGGAAGGTGAAAGAGAAGGTAAAATAGGTGAAGTGGGCTGGCAGGAAGCCTCGTACGTCTCCTCGAATTGTGTGTTCCCCTCAGAAAGCGTCTAAGGGACGATCGCCTGCTGCACCCAAGCGCCCAATGGCGCTCCTAGTGGAAGGCCTGCAGGCAACTCCGCTGACTTGGAAACCACCTTATGTTAGGCCACGCAGGACAAGATCACGCACCCCCATGAATGTTGATGTCATCCGCACCTGCCTTCAGATGCCTCAGGTCCCAGAAGAAGTGCCCCAGCAAGGAGATATGTTCGGCGCCCTCCCCATCATAAAATTCGATGACCATGATCTCGGCAACCTGGACGCCTTCCCATCGCTAGCTCCGGAGCTATACTTGGAACGATTACTTGATGATGATGTACTAAAGGTTGATCCAATGGCATGGGTCAAAGGATTAGCAGGGTCGGGGATCTTAAACCTATTGCGTCTCCCCCACTTTGGCCGCTACAACATCACCGGCCTGGTTGTTTGCCAGCTTCTGGCGCTCGTTCACAATGGGTGCTTATGGCTCCAAGGCCGCATACCGATTGATGTTGCTCTAATTCACTGGATAACCGGCCTTCCCATGAAGGGGCCAGATCCTAAGGAAGGCACTGGAAATAAGTTCGAGCACTAGATTGTTGAAGATGTCTGGGAAAGTTACCATGTCACACGCAACAAACGGGGATTTAAGATTGATTCAATCAGCGATCCAGGGACATGCATGGTTTGCAGGGAAGATGCATGGGTACCATGCATCTTCCCTACAAATTGATGTGAAAATGTCAAGCGATGGTTGCCCTCGCCCATGTAATTCAACTCACTGGAAGATGCGAAAATGGATTCTGTTTCAATTGGTCGCAATACCTGGTTGATGAATTTCTTGACAATATGTGCGAGGCTCAGGATCATGGAAAAGCTTTCTACTACTCTTGGCTTATACTGCTAATCGCCTTAGTTGCATGGGAGACTTCTGAAGAAGTCTTCTTCTCCCCTCTCGAACCTGGCATATGTGAAGGAGCGCAGTTTTCCAACCTATGGGACTCAAAGGATCCCAATCAGATTGAGGAGAATAAATCCTTTTGGGTGCTCTATGATCAGACGGTAGTTGTGGCAATTCATTCCCAGTCGCGCTTGTCCCCGATGGTCTACAGCAAATACAAGCATATCGCAGCCTTTCAAGTGACCATGCATAATGTGCAGATTTGGGCCCATAAAGATCCTGCCTGGTATACCCTTTCGTATATGACCACCGAAGTAGAGATTTAACAGGTCATTGCCACTAGGCCGCCGAAGTGGAAGATCGCAGCACAGCCGACTGGCCTAGATGCAGCAGGCACATCTAGCTGCAACGCAACATCAGCTCCAACTCTGCCCACCCCAACGATGGATTCATCGATTCCTGCCTCAATGCAGCAGGCGACCCCCAAAGGCACTACCGTGCAGCCCAAACCAGAATCCCCGCTGGAACAAAACCTTAACGGCCTTGATGGTGCATTCACGTCGTTCCCACACGGTCTCAAGCGTACCCGCAAACTTCCTAAGGGGTCAAGGAAGAAACTTAAGGCTATTAATCACGGTGCTGACACAGAATTTACATTGAAAAAGGATGACCTTGAGCAGATTTCTAATGCCGTCACCATTGAGTCTGCAGATTGCTGGACTTCTTGGGAAGACTAGCACAAGGCCGCAGTGGAGGTCTTACAATCAGAGCTATAGGCTCTCCGGCTCAAAATGGACACCCTTCAGGCGAGCATGGATCAAGCAAGGCAGACTAACGTGGCCCAGTCGGTTCTTGTTACAGCCCTGACCACCGTCATGGATAGTAGGATCTTCCCTCTCCCTGGTGTTGATTTTACAATGGAACTCGTCGAATTGTGCACCCAAGTCCGAGCATGCTCGTCAGTCGACCTCAATGTTGGTTGCTTGGCATGTGCACAGCTTCACGAGTTATTTACTGCCATCACCAGCGAACTTCAGCACAGAGAACTCTGCACGCAATAGCACCTCAGTGAGGTAAAGCAGACTATGCTGACTCAAGTTGTTGAAGTCGCCCAGGTCCAAGCGACGCACATCACCACCATAGTGCAACAAGCTGCATTAGAGCAGTTGATCGACAGGCTCTATAAGGACATGACAGAAGTAATTCCTGGCTTTGCTACGCCGCAGGCCAAGGTTGAGAGCTTGTTCGCTGCCTTGAAGGAGTCTCGGACAGAGGTACAGGTTGTGAAGGCTGATTTTGAACTTTAGATAGCATCGTTGCAGGACAAGCTACAGCCTGAGACCCCTCCGGAAGTGCGCGCCTAGTGAGCAGCGCTGGTAACCGAAACAACAAACACTATTACGGCACAGATTAGTCAGGGCCTCACTTTGTTTGATAATGTTATGGAATTATGGTCCCAGGTACAGCGGGACTCTCTCCTCCGTCAAATCAATCAAGAGTTGAGCTAAGAGCAGGATTTTGAGTAGATGGAAGCCATTATGACCACCCTTGTTCCAGCCCAGGGACTAGCGCATCTTCGTACCAGCCACGCACTTCGCAGTGAAATTGTGGGGCTCCGGCGCAAGAAACAGGTACTCAGCGACCATCTGACGCCTTGGGTTGATGAAGCTCTCAAGCTTTCGCAGGAGTTATAAGGGGTTGTGCAACAGTTGAACCAGAACTTTGACAGTGTCACAACTGTAACTAAAGGTCCAACTCCACAGAATATAGTTGATATAGCACAAACCGCTACCACGCAAATCCTTCGTGTCCTGCCCCTGTTGACTGCCGCAATTTAGCAGCTCAAGGAAACGATGAAGACCCCACTGGCGCTGTGACTCAGGACGAATCACAAGATTGTGTTGGAGGACAGTTGGAACAGGGTTCCCTAACCGCAATTTTGTCCAGTTTTATAATATTTTGTAATATTTAGTCTAGCACAGAGGGTTTGGGGTGGGTCAAAACCCCCAATGAATTGTAATGGGTCAAAGGATAGACCAAGGGTTCTCAAACCACGTTTTCGAACCATAGGATAGCGCAGGCTAGCATGCTATAAATAGATAGATAAATCGAGTCTAAGGTAGGCTAAGAAGGAATAGAAAGGGAAATACGAACTTGCGGATATGTTGTTAATTGTCTGGGTAAGGGCTCTTATTGGCTGTGTGCGTGGAGACCCTGAGTCCTACTGTGTGCGGACCCCACTGGCTGTGTGCGTGGGCTAATAGATAAAGTATGTAAGTGAATTTTTAAGTGTTAATAAATGAGAAAGACCCTTCCTCTGATACTGGGATACATCTGTGTTATGTTATGAGTTATGCCATCTATTTCTTCTGAGTTATATCTGTATGCTGAATATTTTTAGTTAATTGATGCGCACATGGATGCGAAGCCTTAGAAATTAGTGAATGCATAGATATGGTTGTGTTTGTCTCTTTGCTTATGTTCAAATTTTCTCTTATGGTTTACGGGCTTCACACAAGGTAAGTACTTAAGTATATCGATAAGGGTTTATGGATTAGGCTTCGTCAGTGCAAGCCTGCCAGATCTGAAGGTACCCACTCTAGTTAACTCTCTCTCTCTCAGGGTGCGAAGATCTGGTTCCAACACCCTCCCATACTACTTCGGGTGAGACCTTGACTTACACAAGCAGGTTATTTCTGAAAGGGCCTATAGTATAGGGGTTTGTTGGTAAATATCAAATCTGAACCTGGGTCGAGACCCCTCAAACCAACAAGATGTATATCCATCTCTATTTTTCAGTATTGAGCTACGCACAACACTTTGCGTTGAAGTGTGGAGTTTCAAAGGATGGGATGAGCATGGTCCTAATCAATAAAATGTCGAGCTATGAGTTTAACATTGTGTATGGCCATGAGACAGCAGATTCATCACCATGTAGATCAGCAATGTTGTCACTGAGCAGTAGTGATGAGATGAGAGCCCCATTATTCTTGGAGCATTTTGAGGATAGATTCACTCATGAAGCACTGGAGGAACTGATGATCCATGGTAGACATCTTGTGATGGATAATATTTTCCATTATCACGATGGAGTTTTCTTGATGAGAATCTCACAGTTCAAAGAGAAATGAATTTGTCTACCGAGCCCGTGAAATAGCCCAGACGGAAAAATAAAAAAATAATAATAAAAAAATAAAAAATAAAATAAAAAAAATAAAAAATAAAAAATTGTCGGAATCCGGTCAACTAAAACTCGAAAAATCATGTGCTTGGAGTGTTTAGAATCCATTTTTGATGCTGGAAATGGAGTCAATAGTATCAAAAACCCTTAGGGCACTCAAAATATTAAAGTTTAATAACTGTAAACAAGATTCTGGGCAAATATTTGCCGGATTTTCTAAAAAACATTGCCGGATTCTGGGTGAAAACGCGGCCTTTTTAGACTACACAAAGAGAAATTTATACCTACAACATGTATGGAACCTTATGAGTTCTATTGGGCCATTGATGAGAGGATCTCAAGGAGAGACCTCAAGGAGGGAGCACTTCAACATCTCATGGAGTGAAAATATTTTCAGATTGAGGAGGATGGTATTCTACCATGGGTGGATACCAAGTTGGAGCATGACATGATTCATCATCCATAGTGGGATGGATGGATGAGGATGATGAGAAAGGGGTTGACAACCCACTTGCAGATCTATGATACGGGGCAGCAAGAATCATGGTTGCCCTAGTTGTTTTTGGGTGAGTATGGTTACTACCCAACATCTCACATTTGTATGATCCATGCCATGTATATTACTGATGTGATGCAGCAGCAGGAAGCATGGTTGTGCTGGTTATTGTTGAGATAATTTGGCCATCACATGGCATATCCTATTTCCATGGGTGTGTTATTGTTTGGGACATTGTATGGCACTCACATGATGTGGCAACATGGAGCTTGGTTATATTGTTCTGATGTGACATTCTACATGTCAATCAGTATGGTGTTTCTCCATGACTTTCATCATGATGATGTGAGGTGGCAGCAAGAATCCTTGTTGCTTTGGTTACTCTTGGGAAATTATGGGTTGACTTTCCCCCATTACATTGGTGGATTCCCTCGCATCTGTTAGTGGTTTTCCTCATTGGCTAGTACTCAAGCGGTTTCTACCATGTTCGACCCCAGCTCATATACTCGCATGATGTAGATTAGTACCATCGGGGTTATGTCGAAGACCCATGGTTAGGGACATCTCACTCTTATATGGCATCCTTCCCAGGCTACGTTGGAGTTATGTATCATTTATCTACTTTGAGGAATATCTTGAGACACTTCTTTGTCTGTCATGTGTCCATAGTCCTACTGATGTATGTTGTGACATAGATGTACATTGTATTTGCTGGTATCTATGCTCTATCTTTTGAGTCACATGGATCCACTATGTATGTCTTTGTGGCCATGTTTTAGAATTTCATGTCATGGATCCGCAGTGTATTTTATGGCAGCCATGTTCAATATCTCTTTATGATCGAGCATGGGTATGCCTACCTTAGGGGTTTTATCAACATACTTGATACTTCAATACTTGAGTTCCTTCGATCTAGCTTTGTAGTCTTGACTCCTTCCTCCCATTTTGAGCTTTGAGTGTTATTGTAATGCATTTCTGAAGTTAATATCTCTTATGACCTCATGCATTAGGGGGCATTTGTTATAAGCCTATTTTTCACTCCATTATCATATGAGAGAAACCAAAGTATCAACTTACCTCAGTTGTTTGGATAAAATGCATCCCTTATATTTTACTTATGTGAGATTTATCCCATCTTAGAAGGGTGAAATTACATAATTGAGCAATTTCTCATAATTATTTTGCCAAAATATTATAATTATGAGATAATAATTATTTCATAATTGAGATAATTGAGAAAAAAATCATAATTTTGAAAAAGGTTTGTAGAGTTTCCCATTTCCAAGGAGATAAAATTGACCCACTTGTGTATGAGTTGGTTAAGGGTCCATTATTGTAGAATTTTCCTAACTTCTCAAGGACCTAGGTGTCCAGATATATTATCTCAAAAGATGGAATGAGCCTTTATAATCTCACCAAGAGGAAAGGGTGTGGAGGAGAGAGTATCCAAAATATATGGCGAGAGCTCTGATATATTGGGAGAGAAGACCATCATACAATATGGAGGAGAGGAAGCTTTGAGGCAAAGGTATAAGTGTTGTATTCTTTATATGATTAATGAAAATTATTTTTCCTTCCCTTACATGATTGTGTATTCAGCAGATCTTATAATCAGTTTTTATCTTTATTGATCTAATGATCTTCCAAGGAAGATCATCTATCGTCTCTGTTTGGTTGTGATTGTGTGCAGGGGTAAGAGATCAGGTGCATACGTGATACATCTCTTGAGTGGAGTGCAAGATCTGCATTGAGCTCAAAACCCTTCCCCAACATGCGAGGAGGCCAGGTGCGACCTCTCTTATTTATAACATAAAATTGGTTATATGTTACATGGCTCATCATTTGGGATTAGGATCCCTTTATTCTTTAGTTGATCTTGTTTCTTTATGTCTAGTGATCAAATTGGAAACGAGATCATGGAGCAGCAACTCCTTGCAAATTATGATGCAACACATGGAATGATGACTCTCCTTATATTAAAGGCAGCAACATGAGGGTAATCAATATCCACAAGCCAACCCCTAGCTTGTGGATGGCAGTAAATATATAAAAGAGGATGCTAGGTTAAGAATTATTATTCGTTTACCAATCTAGGCTTCAGATCCACTATTATGGGAGGATGAGCTCAGGGTATAAGGGGTGAAGTCTCTAAGGTAGGATATGATTGGATTTGATACTTTCATCAAAGGTAAACAGTTATAACAACTCCTCAAAGCTTCTGGAAGAGGAATCTTCGCATTTCTTTTTATTTTCCTAAATTTATAGAATCAACACACCACCAGCAATGGGAAACCTGCTCATGATCAACATAGGTCCAAAGATGGCCAACCTGCTGGTGAACGGTGGTCTCTAAGGAGCCAGGGGGCATTGGACTTAAAAATCACTTAAATGAAGCAGCCAAAGGAAAAAATTCAGGGTTTTGAGAGAGTCATGCTTAGGTGTTTGTGTAAATATGATGACAAAGTGTTTAAGGATGTGAATGATCATGTTTGAAGGCTTGTTGACCATATGCGACAAAATGGCCTATAACAAATTTACCCCTAAAGCACAAAGTAAGAAATGACAACTGATGACTGAAGTGATTTACACATGACGTCCTTAAACAATCCACCAGCACCATTCACGAAAATCAAGGGTCCATCTCTGAAAATAATCCCCCTAACCAGCACGTTCATCTTAACATAAAAATCCCTAAGACTGAATCTCACTCCCTTTTTTCTCATCATCCTAAAAATTGTGAAAATAATAACGTTATTAATCTTTCCAACATAGAACTTGATATACACACCTTAAATCTATTAAAAAAGGTCTAAAATTCTCCATTTTCCCTAAATGCATTCCTTTTGAATACATCCTCAGCCAAGTAGAATATGGTAGAAAGGGCCTTCCTGTCAACATTAAAGAAATGATTCGTGGCTTGTATTTGAGTGAGTATCTCTTCAAAAGTTTCATATTTTTTGGAACTTAGGTTGTATGCAAGACCAAGTGGATTATTTCTCGAGAACATGGTGATGCCTCTCTCCATGCCCAAAACAAATATTAGAACTTTAGGCATTGTATGAGGAAGCCCTAAGAAAGGGATTGAGAATTGTTACTGTTCGACACCTAATCCTCTATGGGTAGGTGTGGAAGCCGAACGGTCATAAAGGAGTCCAAGTGACCTTGGAATTTGGAATCCAAGAGTCACCCCATTGTACTATAAATAGACATCTATGGTTAATGGAAAGGCAATCAATGCTTATCTTTCCCTTTATGTGTGTTTCACCATGCTTGTATTTAACATGGTATCAGAGCCCCGGGTTTAGAGGTCCCCATTAAGCTTCTAAATAGCGCTGGCTTGTGTTGCATTAGTGCAACCTCTACCATCTCCCAACATGTGTGCTGCCTCTCATTTACTCTATTCCCATTTATTTCTATATTTGGCATTCCAGCTGCTGAAATATTCTATAATGCTCCACTTGTTTGGACTCTACACCTCCGCCCTCTCTTCTAAATAGACTATGCAATCTCACACCATCAAGTGACATTATTCCTCTTGTACGCAGTTTCAAGCCTTCGCTGACTATAACGCTCTTCCCATATGTTCTTTCTTTGTTGCATCTTTGTTCCCTCAAGCCAATCTGACATAATTGTTGCATTATTTCCACACTAGTCGACCTGCTCTCGATGAAGGAATAAAAAATGTCTATGCCTCGATTCCTATCATCTCGGTATCATCTCTGCAAGTATTGAATATGTGTTACAGCGGTCACTTCAACCCACTGCCAATACTGTGAGCAGCTCTCCTCTCGATTTCTATTTCTGTCAGAGATTCGCCTTCTCCTTTCTACGCTCTGCAAATGCTAGTGCTCTTTCTCTGAAATGCCCTCAGAAGATTGATGCATATCTGCATCTCTCAACATTGGCACATCTCCTCCTGCTCCCCCCTGGTGAACCTGACTTGAATAGGAAACCAGTCGATTTGTTTGACATTGTATCATTCCAGATCGGAGAACTTAATTCTGAAGGTGGTTTGTCTATGGAGAAAACTATTGGAGGAATTCTTCATATCGTGGGTGAATTATGGCTGGTGGCCTGAAGCTTTCAAGCCATTCCGCAAGCGTGAAATTTATTGCATTTTCCACTGAAGAGGTCTCTGCTTGAAGACATTACTCCTCTTCGCACTCGAATTATTTCATTGAAAGCAACAACCAGACTTTCCAGAGATGAATTTTCCAAACAAAAAAAAAAAAGGCATGTTACTCTACGTTTTCTCTATTTTTTTTCGCATTTAGATGGCAGCTCTAGTGCATAACATCTCAAAAGGTATCTAGAATAATTCCCTTCTCTGATACCCATTTCCAATACGGTCGTAGGGGGCACTACAATTTGGAATAAACCCTACGGTTCAAGAGCTCTTTACCCTTTTTTGCAGGTTTCAAACGCTTGACCTGCATGTGGCAAATATGCATAACCAGGATAAGTTGAACATGTTGTTGTGCAACGAGCTTCTGGACGAAATTCGTGGCCGGCAGCTTGCATGGGTAGCCTAACTAAAATCAAGTAAATGACTTGTTGGTAGCGTTAGTTTATTGTGTGCCATTTCGGGAGATAGAGATTTGATCTGATTGGACTGAGCCATATACTGCAGATCAATATTAGTCATTAATTCTGTATCCACTAGTCGACTCTATTAAAACTATGGGAGCCTGAGCTTTTGTAGTGTAAATATTGAATGTTGTGCATTTTGGTAATGCTGTCGAAATTAATCCTGATTGCTAGTACGACTGCAAGAGCGTATGCCCTATCTCTGTGCAATTGGGATAATACTCAGATTGTGGCTGCTGGAATTTTTTAGTCCCTGTAGCTTCATAGTGCGCATTCCATATCAAAGCTTGTACGCATGGGGTAATGACTTGTCAATTCAAAGGTGGATCGATTTGTCCCTAAGGGCAGGGATGAATAATTGAAGTTCCATGCATCATACTTTGAAAAGGAGCATGAGTTCCTTGATTCCAGTGTGGCTAAATTATGATCTGAGCATAGAACGAATTCTGGGCACCTCATTGGACATGGAAAGATCATCTTGCACCAGCTAAGTCAATGCATCCGTCCCAGCATATCATATATCATTGTTGGAATTCTGGTTCGATACTTCTTCTAGAATGACCGCAGTCACCTTATTCTGGTTCAATCACTCTTATTCGCTCATTCAAAAAAAAAAAAAATTCAAATGTGAGGGTTTGAGACAAAGAATTGACAGAGCATATAGTGCACAATGCAGGGAATCAAAGGCAATTTTCCTGTCTAGGGGGGGAAGAGTTATAAGGAGAAGAAAACTAAAAATAGAGGTTGGATCTAGGATTTGCTTATGTGGGCACCATTATTGTTTATTTAAGCTTCATTATCTTTTGTTTGTTGGACTGAGAAAAAGAAAAAATAAATTAATTGTCTCAGCAACAAGCACATTTTTATGGACATGTCTACTTATGTTTTGATTATGCAACGAAAGAAGCCCCTCTAGGAATTTCATTGGCACATTTTGAATAGAAGTCAGTTTGATTTCTCTAGATTGGATTGTTGAGAAAAATGGCTAAAACAAATGATGCATTAGAGTTGTTGCATAACCTCATTCATTCCACTGTTCATGATATGGTAAAAATGAGCAAGAACATTCTTTTTAATATTCAAACTTGCTTGCAAGATGCACAAGACAAGATTGAATGTTTGCAGTTGGAGTCTCAGCTCCAGCAAGATGAACTTCAGCAAAAGAGTCATCATTTTGAACCTGTTTCTGTTCAAAGAATTGAGAGGGACTCCCATCAGTAGCAAGAATATAAAGTTGCAGTCGATTCACATTCAGTTCCTTGTACAAGAGCATATTTATATGCAGATGCAGAAGCTCACACTTCACCTCCCAAGCCCATCATCAGACCTTGGGAAGAGCTTGTCCATAACAAGAACAGAACAGGTCTTGGATATGAAAAGGAGTTGTCCTTTCATATTCCGGACTACTCCAAGCCCATCAAATTTCAGAGTGTCAGATTTCTTCATGACATTACACCTTCAGTTGTTCCAGATCCTGCTCCTCTTCCAAATTAGAAACAACAAATTGTAAAATTCCAACACTGTGTTCGAGTTGGCCATATGAAAGATCACTGTTTCGATCTTCACTCATGCAAGCACTGTGGTCGGCACACCCATTCTTCACACAAATGCTTCAAAAACAAGCCTCCTGCAAAAACAAAGATTCATCTTGGATGGATTGCTTCTTGGCAATGGGCATCAGCAACCAAGAAGATGTTTAAGTCACATGTTAGAATGTGTTCTAGAATATTGAACAATCTTGCAGTTGAGTTTTAGCCATCATCTCACCTTGTACCTGACAGGGGGGGAAATGGTGGTCATCTACAAGCTTCAAAGCCACATCAAGCAAGCCTGAGCCACAATCTCTCATTCCAGATTTAGAGTTGTAGCGAGACACAGAATTTCAAGCGAGCCTGAGCCACAATTCGTCATTCCAGATTCAGAGTTGTAGCCAGAGACACGGATGCCCATGAGCATGTCATTGGTTGGTGGACAGCCCTTAAACCATCTATGTGAGGTTGATATTCTTCCTCTTTTAGAACACTTCCTCTAGCAAAAGACTTCAGCTTCTTGCCAGTTTTGGAAGAGTTTCGGGAACTACAATAAGAATTGTGTTCCAGTGTTGGTGGTCATCCTTAAACCACCTCTTTATGCCAACATTTCAAAGAGTTGATTCAGCCTAAGTTTTGCCTTGCATACTTTGCAGTTTTGTATTACAACTCTTTTCTTGGACTCACACATACCCCTTCGGATTAAGGAAGGGAATGTTGGACACCTAATCTTCTATGGGTAGGTGTGGAAGCTGAATGGTCATAAAGGAGTCCAAGTGACCTTGTAATGTGGAATCCAAGAGTTGCCCCATTGTACTATAAATAGACATCTATGGTTAATGGAAAAGAAATCAATTCTTATATTTCCTTCTGTGTGTGTTTCACCATGCTTGTATTTAATAGTTACATGTACATTAGGGAACTCCCAGAAGGGTGCACGAGCCCCCAAGAATCCGAGAGAGAAACCAAATCAAAAGCATTTAATAAATCTATAATCGTGTTATAAACCATCATTGTGTAAATATGACCATCTCATTATCATTCAAGAAGTCTACCATTAATTAAAATAAGTATAAAACAAAACAACATGGGGAAATGAGTTGTTGTAGCCAACCATTAATTTCAATGTGAACAAAAATCCACCAAACTATGGAGACCATAGAAAGTTGATAAAAACCTATAATTGGAGGATCAAATAGTGCATTGAGAAGCTTTCTAAGGTATTAAAACAAAGTTGACAAGTAGTGTTAAAAATATTAGAGCTTGCTTGTACACACATTGCTCATCTACTTGCACATGAAGGTGGAAATATAATGTCACAATATATGATGTATTCAATGTTGAGAAATTAAAATAAACATCTATCAAGCCTTCTAAATCTGTTCGACAATGTATTCAACTAAAATGGATATAGTATCTAGAACATCATCTCTATAATGAAGTGTTATAGATACAACTTCCTAAATCATAAATAATATCCTCTACATCCTTAAAATATGTAATGCATTCTAGTTGGTTGTTTTAGACTTGTATGAGATATAACACCATTCAATATCATGGCAGAAAGATTAGTGACACCAAGTTCCAAAGGGCACCAAAAGGGCATTGAACTACAAATATTATCATGTGTGATCTTAGGTACAAATGGATGTTATCTCTGCAACCATAAGTAAATAATCCACTACTTGCAATTGCAGAACCAACAAAAAATACCCACATAGGTTATGGATATAATTCCCCCAAAACTAAGGTCCAAATGAAGGAATGTCTACTATGAAAATGGTGCACTAGAAGCTCGAAAAGATTGTACTGAGCCAAATTATGGAGTGTTACTTGAACCAAGTAATGATGTGTTAGTATAACATACAAGGCACGGCAACCACCAAAGCCAATGCCAAATGATGGGTAACTCCCAAAACTAAATGGAGGGTTTCTCCCTATCACAAAGGAAGATGTAAAATTGGAACCAAATGTTCCACCTAGGAAAAACTAAGGTGTAGTGCTTGAACTAAACTGAAGATGGTTAATCCAAAGGATGGAGATGCAATAGATCCAAACCAAGTGCTACCCAAACTAAATGAAACAGTGCTACCAATGAAGTGAGAAGTGCCTTTAAAATCGCTTGAAAGGTGACTTGTAGCACCAAACATAACTATGGTGCCATGCCCAAATGTCAGAGCACTAAAAGGTACATGGGATGAGCATGATGAATAAGGTGTAAATTAGCCAAATAAACTACCTAAAGCACAAGACGATGAAGCAAACATATTTGACACCAATAAATACAAGCTTGGATTACCAAAGAAAGAGCTACACAAAAAAAATATGTTGACACAATTAAACTACAAATAGAAGACCAGTCAACATAACTACCATACACAAATGGAGCTAAGGTGATAGTTGTAGTAGAACTTGATGTTTTCCCAAATAGAAATCTTGTAAAAGTAGACTAATTATTGGGAAAGAGAAGATGTGTAGAAGCTCAAGTTGCAACTATGTTAGATTGAGAGCTTGAATACCATTAGTGACTTCTAAAAGAGAGGGGGAGGAGAAACATCATGGAATTTCAATTCATTTTGGGGTTTTATTGGGTTGTTTGTATTACTAATAGAGTTGGTAAATGATTTATTGTCACCTAAAACAATAATGCTTCAACCTATGGAATAGTGTTAGGGGATCCCAATTTCAACTTCGTCATAGTACATGAAGTTGTTACAATTCTATCATAGTCTCATGTACTAACATGTTGATTTGGACACTCAGAATTAGAAATAACAAACTCACCATTGAACTTGGTAATTTGGAAAGCATTGAAGCAATTACCAATGTGTCACATTTCACACCATGAAATCAAATAAACAAAATTGACATCAACTATCATGGTTAACTCAACCATTCATGTCCGTCATTCCTTCGGTTTGGAGAGCACTTCTTATCAATAGGTACCTAATCAATTGTCACCAATATCCTCAATAACATATCATGGCTATAATCCAATTGAAAACTTGTGTAATTCCATGGCATTAGCATCCATGATTACAAATGATTATTTCTCATTATCTTAGGACCTAGTTGGCAATTACATTTTAAATTATCTAGGGTTCTAGTGTAAATATTTCCATAGTTAGTCATATTATTCAAGTCTTTTGGAGTAAGTTGTGTCCAATGATTTGAAACGTCCAACATTTCGAGTGGACACTACACCCATCACTGCACATAGTTTACTCCATCTTACTTCAACAATCATCTAAGTTTTCAGCGCCATGGATCTTTAGGGTAGGTCACTCCAACAATTTTATATTTTGTCAAAGACAAGATTTGAGTTCTCCATTTATGTACTAAGATTCAGTACAAACATGGAATGAAGATGATAGAGTTTATTGTATATTTACCATAGAAAGAGGAATATGATAATATTTTCATTTCTTGTATCTTAAGAAATAAACACATTGAACATCAATATGAATTTGAAACTAAAATTAGTTGCATGACTATCATTTAACTACCTCGTTGTTAATGTAATAGTGTCCTCTCTCACACTAGTACTAGCATCCCCAATAATATTGATGTTATGTGTTGTGGTTGTTAGCTATATGATGTATTACAAGCCATTACTGCAATGGCATATCTCTATGGTGTGATTTGTTCCACCTTAATAACTACCCCTCTTTCCATGTGTGCATCTGTTGTGAATAATCCATGCGCAAAACAATTATGAGACAAAATGGACTTATGACATGTTACCAAACCAAAATCTTTGAGTGTCTCATAGTGCTAACTTTTTAGGGTACAAATACAGAAGTTGATGTGATAATATCCTCCTCACTTTGGTAATTTTGGGCCCTCATACGCTTTTGGTTGTTCTCTATGTGATGTCTAGCAAGTTATTACTTTCGAAGCATATTCACATTATGAAATTTCATTCCACATTAACAATTATTCTACTCTTAATGTTTGGTAAATTTAATTGTCTTAAATTGATTACATAAATTATCGACTGGAGTTGGTAAAAATGTGAAGTGCAACTACACTATATGTGCTATAAGCCTCTTTTAATTCAGTTTATTGGTGTGATGATTTAATTTGTAGAGATTGATTCTAAGGATGTTTTTATTCTTATGTTCCTAATGAAATAAATTTAAATTACAACTATTTTCTAAAAATCAACACGATTTATATTCTGCAAAAACTGAAACAAACCTTCTCTATCTTATCAATAAATCTTAACTAATTTGTTAGTTTCTAAAAATTCTACAGTCTAGTGTACGAAGATAAATCAAATTCTAGAAAAAGGAATTTATACATTTTTATGTTTTTGAAATGAAATGTTATGGAAATGAAACTTGTAAAGAAATCATTATAGCTCTTGAAAAAAAATCACTCATTAACTAAAAAAAACACACTCATATGCTGAAAGGAAATCACTTAATCACTAATGTTTTGAAAATAAATCACTCATGCCCTTGAAATAAACCACTCATGAACTTGTAAAACTACTCTAAAATAAATCATTGCTGCTCTAGAAGTAAAACTATGAATCCTCTACAATTTGACAATTCGAAAGGAAAGATTGATGAATCTACATCAAATGATAAAAGAGACTTATGAAAGCATCTACATCAAATAAAAAAATGAAATTCTAGAAGTATCTACAGCAAATGACAAATTGGAATTCTGGAAACCTCTATAGCAAATGTCAAAATAAAAACATGAATTTAATTACATCAAATGATAAAAAAAGAACATGAAAACAACTACATTAAAAACATAAAATGCAGAACCTTCATTGTTTGCAAGGGCCCTCCACAAACAGGGGATCAAATATTTACTCCAACAGTTAGTTGTGCATCAAGTCTTCAAGGTACTTCTTCATTAAAAAGGAATGAAAAACAGTGTTTTAAAACTTCAAAATATGCTTCAGAAAATTAACCTCTCCTCTTTGTTTCAATGGAGTGTTTATATAGGTGTTACAATGTAACTTCATGGAGATTCATATGGTTAAAGATCAGAACTAAATGGACACATATTTGTCATGAATTTGATGAAGCACAGTCCATTCCAACCTCTGTTTGCTTGACTCAGCGTTTATTGACACATGGGTGCAATTTTTGCTCACGCAACTGCAAAATAGGACTCCAAAGAACCTGAAATATCTCCCCAATGGTAACGAATTCGGGAAAATTGCTCACAAGGAACATAATTGGGCCTATGCCGAACAAAGCCCATGTTTTTTTTTGCGAGATTCGCTTTAGTTTTCTCAGAAAAAGCATTTGAAGTTGACTGGTCAAAAATATTGTGATTTTCCCTTGATCTTTGCCTGGAGGTCAACATGTGTGAGTTGGGTGGAATTTGACCAACAAAAATCCATATTGGAGCTTCTAGAAACAATGTCCATGTGTTGGATTTCATTCTAGAGTGGTGCTACTACCTCAACCATGGGGACAGTTGTGGAAACTATAGAAACTTGAACTGTCAAACTATCATTAATAAAACCATGCATTATTCTCTTTAATTCATTAAAAATAATAGAAATAATAATAAAAAACCATGTAAACATATATGCGGGAATTTGGTGCATTTAGAAAGAAATATAGTTAAAAATGATGACAATGGTTTAATGGAATGATGCGAAAATTAATGGTTTCATCAACAAAATTATGACAAAATTGGAGGCTCGGCACTTACTATGTTGTTATGTATGTCATCCGTTATGTTGTAGCTGAATCATGTAAACCCTAAATTTCAAAGCTTCTCTTAGACAAACTTGTATAAAAATAAAAAACGCTTCTGGTTCAAGAGCAACAAGGGAAAAAGGTTTTCATCTCTACAGTTTTTGGAGTAGTTGGATAGCTTGTTGGGCAGTTTCAAATATATGCATGGTTTTTATGTTGTTGGGAGCGCTAGAAGTACATGATCAAAGAAGGATATTGCCAAATTTTGGAAATAACAAACACATCTAGGACATCATGAGGGATAGATGAAACTATTCACTCAAATCTATTGTCTTCATTGATGGGAATTGGATGTACACTAAGGTTTATGTTTCTATGAGTGGTAGAGATTATCCTGCACACTCTAGTACACCATGGCATGTAGACCCAACACTTACAAGTGCTTGGAACATTCTTCTCCAAGGGTGAAAAAGTGTAGTAATAAAGTTATTGAATCTTCATTTCGATTATAAAAATAAAAATATTTTGCATGAGGTATCATTCACAAGTGATCCAAATCTTAGAAGGCAATATCCAAAGAGGGGTTGTTATCCCTTTGCAAATGAGGTATCACTTCCAGCAGTTCGGTGATAAGGATGCATCATTTAGAGGGTTTATTCATGTATTACGAAAACCTTTTCAGGGGGTTTTCACTTGTTATTTTGAAGTGGACTTGGAACCGTATTTGCATTCATGTCACCTAATTTTTCTAGGAGCTGCTAACTAAAGCAAAATATGTTGATTTACAATGCTAAGAGAGCCTATAAGCAGTTGTAACATGCATATTCTGAAGACAAAAATCTGGTACAATCATAAGAGTGTGGAAGAATCACATTTGGCAGTGAAAACATCCAGAATTATGGAAGGAAAAGGGCTAATGATATGTTCCAAATATAGTGAAAACATCCAGAATTATGGAAGGAAAAGGGCTAATGATATGTTCCAAATATAGTCAACAGTATCAGATTGTGGAGATTCTTTAAAAAAGTCCAAAACTGAAAATTTGATAGTATATAGGTTTTTAAAGGGGCGAGGTCCATTTTATAAAAAAAAAAATTATTAAAGGGCCAAAATGACGGTCAAGATCTATTGTGTCACCCCCCACACGAATGAGAATGAATGAGAATGAGAATGAGGACGTTAGGGAATTAAGTTTTTCGAGATTGTCGTCCAACATGTGTGCGATGAGGCGGTTCAAAATTTGAAATGTGGTTGTTCACTTTTATCATTATTATTATAAATAATAAATTTTGAAATAAAGGGAAAGAAGGTTGGTTTTTGAAATAGCCTTGTGTTGCGTGCATGTGTGCTTCTAACAGCTAATCTCCCACACTACATCTCCTTTGCTACATTGTATAATACCATATAATTAATTAATAATAAAAAACAATACATATTATGATAGAATAATAAACATATAATTATTTTTCATTTTTCATTTGGTTGTGTTGTGGGCACTTCTTACCTAAACTTGAAAGAACTAGTGGGGTGTTTGGTAAAATTCCCTTGCCTCTTTACAAACCATGCCTACATTTTCCAACATAATCCCTTTTATTTTATTTTAACATGTCTCCAAAATTCCATTCCCATTTCTGTGTGGTTTCAAGCATTTGATTTTGGATTCCCATTTTTTGTGTGGTTTGAAACATTTGATATTGGTATTATATCAATGAATGACAATTTCCTATTTCTATGTAGTTTCAAACATTTGATATTGATATTATATCAATGGATGACAAACGTTATTTAGGATTTTACACATTTGATATCGATATTATATCAATGAATAACATACGTTATTTAGGGTTTGCCTATATGGTTAAAAAACATAAGTTATTACTTTAGTGGCATATTCACATGATGGAATTTCATTCCACATTAACAATTATTCTACTCTTACTGTGTTGTTATCTTCATCCGTTATGTTGTAGCTGAATCATGTAAGCCCTAAATTTCGAAGCTTCTACTTGTATAAAAAAAAATCACTTCTGGTTCAAGGGAAACAAGGGAAAAAGGTTTTCATCTATGCGTCTTTTGGAGTAGTTGGACAGCTTGTTGGGAAGTTTCAAAAGAGGCATTGGTGTTATGTTGTTGGGAGTGCTAGAAGTGCACGATCAAAGAAGGATATTGCCAAATTTTGGAAATAAAATACAAATCTAGGACATCATGAGGGATGTATGAAACTATTCACTCAATTTTATTGTCTTGATTGATGGGAATTGGATGTACCCTAAGTTTTATGTTTCTATGAGTGGCAGAGATGATCCTGCACACTCCGGTACAACATGGAAAGTAGACCCAACACTTACAAGTGCTTGGAACATTCTTCTCCAAGGGTGAAAAAGTGTAGCAATAAAGTTACTGAATCTTCATTTCGATTATAAAAATTCCAAAAATATTTTGCATGAGGTATCATTCACAAGTGATCCAGAACTTAGAAAGCAATATCCAAAGAGGAGTTGTTATCCCTTTGCAAATGAGGAATCATTTCTAGCGGTGCTAAGGATGCATCATTTAGAGGATTTATTCATGTATTATGAAACCCTTTTCCAGGGGGTTTTCACTTGTTACTTTGAAGTGGACTTGGAACCATATTTGCATTCCTCTCACCTACTTTTTCTAGGAGAGGCAAACTAAAGAAAAATATGTCGATTTACAAAGCTAAGAGAGCCTATAGGCAGTTGTATCATGCATATTATGAAGACAAAAATCTGGCACAATCATAAGAGTGTGGAAGCATCACATTTGGTAGTTAAAACATCCAAAATTATGGAAGGAAAAGAGCTAACAATATGTTCCAAAGGAAGTCAACAATATCAGATTGTGGAGATTCTTAAAAAAAGGCCAAAATGCAAGTTTGATAGTATATAGATTTTTAAAGGAGTGGGGTCCATTTTATAAGAAGAAAAAAAATATTAAAGAATTATTAAAGTGCCAAAATGACAGTCGAGATCTATGCGACATCCCCCACATGAATGAGAATGAGAATGAGAATGAGGATGTTAGGGATTTTAAGTTTTTCAAGATTGTCATCCAACACGCGTGTGATGAGGTGGTTCAAAATTTGAAATGTGGTCGTTCACTTTTATCATTATTATTATAAATAATAAATTTTGAAATAAAAGGAAAGAATGTTGGTTTTCGGAATAGCCTTGTGTTGTGTGTGTGTGTGCTTCTAACAGTTAATCTCCCACGATGCATCTCCTATGTTACATTGTATAATACCATATAATTAATTAATAAAAAAAACATACCATATTATGATAGAATAATAAACATATTACTAATTTTCATTTTTCATTTGGTTGTGTTGTGGGTGCTTCTTACCTAAACTTGAAAGAACTAGTAGGGTGTTTGGTAAAATTCTCTTGCCTCTTTACAAACTATGCCTACATTTTCCCACATACTCCCTTTTATTTTATTTTAACATGTCTCCAGAATTCCATTCCCATTTCTGTTTGATTTCAAACATTTGATTTTGGATTCCCATTTCTATGTGGTTTTAACCATTTGATTTTGGATTCCCATTTCTGTGTGATTTCAAACATTTGATACTAACATTATATCAATGAATGAAAATTTCCCATTTCTATGTAGTTTCAAACATTTGATATTGATATTATATCAATGGATGAAAAATGTTATTTAGGGTTTTATACGTTTGATATTGATATGTTATCAATGAATGAAAAATGTGATTTAGGGTTTGCCTATATAGTTAAAAAACATAAGTTATTACTTTGGTGGCATATTCACATGATGGAATTCCATTCCACATTAACAATTATTCTACTCTTGCTGTGTTGTTATCTATGTCATCCGTTATGTTGTAGCTTAATCATGTAAGCCCTAAATTGTGAAGCTTCTCTTAGACAAACTTGTATAAAAATAAAAATAAAAAAAAATCACTTCCAGTTCAAGAGCAACAAGGGAAAAAAAATTTCATCTCTGCACCTTTTGGAGTAGTTGGACAACTTGTTGGTCAATTTCAAAATGCATGGGTGTTATGTTGTTGGGAGTGTTAGAAGTACATGATAAAAGAATGATGATGCCAAATTTTGGAA
Source organism: Pinus albicaulis (assembly GCA_034641835.2). Lineage (NCBI taxonomy): Eukaryota > Viridiplantae > Streptophyta > Pinopsida > Pinales > Pinaceae > Pinus > Pinus albicaulis. The sequence continues at coordinate 39,626 of JAXQQM020069798.1, forward strand.
ATAAAAGACACATCTAGGACATCATGAGGAATAGATGAAACTATTCACTCGAATTTGTTGTCTTGATTGATGGGAATTGGATGTACACTAAGGTTTATGTTTCTATGAGTGGCAGAAATGATTATGCACACTCTGGTACACCATGGCATGTAGACCCAACACTTACAAGTGCTTGGAACATTCTTCTCCAAGGATGAAAAAATGTAGCAATGGAGTTGGTGAATCTTCATTTCGATTATAAAAATTCCAAAAATATTTTGCATGAGGTATCATTCACAAGAGATCCAGAACTTAGAAATCCATATCCAAAGAGGAGATGTTATCCCTTTGCAAATGAGGAATCATTTCCAACAGTTCGGTGATAAGGATGCATCATTTAGAGGATTTATTTGTGTATTATGAAACCCTTTTCCAGGGGTTTTTCACTTGTTATTTTGAAGTGGACTTGGAACCGTATTTGCATTCCTCTCACATGCTTTTTCTAGGAGCTGCTAAATAAAGCAAAATATGTTGATTTACAATGCTAAGAGAGCCTATAGGCAGTTGTATCATGCATACTCTGAAGACAAAAATCTGGTACAATCATAAGAGTGTGGAAGCATCACATTTGGCAGTAAAAACATCTAGAATTATAGAAGGAAAATAGTTAATAATATGTTCCAAAGAAAGTCAACGGTATTAGATTGTGGAGATTCTTAAAAAAGGGCCAAAATACAAATATGATAGTATACAGGTTTTTAAAGGGGCGGGGCCCATTTTATAACAAATATTTATTAATATTTATTAAAGGGCCAAAATGACGGTCAAGATCTATTATGACACCCTCCACATTAATGAGAATGAATGAGAATGAGAATGAGGATGTTAGGGATTTTAAGTTTTTCGAGATTGTCGTCCAACACGTGTGCGATGAGGCAGTTCAAAATTTGAAATGTGGTCATTCACTTTTATCATTATTATTATAAATAATAAATTTTGAAATAAAGGGAAAGAAGGTTGGTTTTCGAAATAGCCTTGTGTTGCTTGTGTGTGTGCTTCTAACAATTAATCTCCCACACTGCATCTCCTCTGCTACATTGTATAATACCATGCAATTAATTAATAAAAAAAAACATACCATATTATGATAGAATAATAAACATAGAATTAATTTTCATTTTTTATCTAAACATGAAAGAACTAGTAGGATGTTTGGTAAAATTCCCTTGCCTTTTTACAAACATGCCTACATTTTCCCACATAATCTGTTTTATTTTATTTTAACATTTCTCCAAAATTCCATTCCCATTTCTGTGTGGTTTCAAACATTTAATTTTGGATTCCCATTTCTGTGTGGTTTCAAACATTTGATTTTGGATTCTCATTTCTGTGTAGTTTCAAACATTTGATATTGACATTATATCAATGAATGACAATTTCCCATTTCTATGTAGTTTCAAACATTTGATATTGATATTATATCAATGGATGACAAATGTTATTTAGGGTTTTAAACATTTGATATTGATATTATATCAATGAATGACAAATGTTATTTAGGGTTTTGCCTATATGTTTAAAAAACATAAGTTAATTTTAAAAAGAGAGTCCATAAAAGTGAAATTAGTTTTCAAAAATAGAGGAATAACCTGTTTCGAGTATTTTTAATAACCCAAAGTTTCGGACTTGTTAAGTGAGTCCATCATCAGGGTTAAATGCCCAATATTCTTTGAGAGATTTGTGAGGATTAGGGCAAAGGAATAATAATATAAATAGTAATTTTTAGAAACATTTTTATTATTATTATTAAGGAAGTTTGTTATCTCTGCAATTTTTTAGAAGTTTGTTATTACTTTAGTGGCATATTCACATGATGGAATTTCATTCCACATTAACAAGGATTTTACTCTTACTGTGTTGTTATCTATGTCATCTGTTATGTTGTAGTTGATGTTGGAAATACTGAAAGGGGGGTGAATCAATATTTCTTTTCAATTGTTATTTTTTTTTACCAATTAGATTCTTCACAATTAAAACAAAGAAGTGTATAATAATAATATTATCAAGGATCAAGTAGAACTTCAATTCTTTTTCAAATATTTGAGTACAATAATTATGTGAGGGCATAAATCCTTTATGCTTCAGGCACCAACCTCTTGCCAAGCACCAACTTGGACTTTGATGAGGCCCCAACCTCTAGGGCTTCGACCCTATCTTCTCAAGGCACCAACCTTGTGTTTAGGAGCTCCTACTCCAAGGACACCAATCCTTCTTTGCTTCGTTATCAAATGATTGATTCAAAGATGCTCCATTGCACCAATCTACACCAAATTGCACCTGTTATTCTATATCATACCTCTTTATCAATTCTGTGCCAAAGTTTCTACCAGGACTTCTGCACTGTACCAAGATTTTAATACCAGACTACAACAGCAACACACTACCCCACAGCGAGCGCCAGTTTCAAGCTAGAACAAGTCCGAAAGATAGCACAAAAAACATTGCACTGTAATATAGGGTAAGAAGTCCTTAACCAGTTCAATTCACAAACAGATTTGAGCTACACTGCTGGTCACCACAATTCCAGGTCAAGTGACTTGTAGATTGTTCCAAGCCAAAGGTTTAGAGGATCTGATCTGTAATATATGGAGACAGATCCAAGAATTTATCTGAGTTGTGAGATAAGGATACAAACCCGAGCCAATGATTTTATCTAAGCTGCATTGTGAGACATGTCCGAGCTTCTGGAGATGTGAGACAGGTCTGACCTTCTGGATATTTCTGTAAAAGAATTCAACTTCGAGGGTCTTCCCGTAGGTATGTTTTTGTGGCTTAGTCTCAGCTAATTATCCAACGACATCCCAACCTAATATGTTGTTTCTTTTTCATTATTAGAAAGGCTCCCTCTCTTCTAAGTTCACAAGTTGTGAACTGTACTGCTCCTTTCTGTGTATATTCACCGAATTTACTTGACAGAAAATGAGGCCTAAGGTCTTATTAATACGCATTAGGATGTGAGACGTGACCTTATGAGGGAAGCCGACATTAGGGATAGGGCATAGGTCGGCTATATGTCAAAAATAGGATATATAATCTTCAAAATGTAAAAAATTAAATAACTCATAAAAATACCTGAGACATAGAACTGGCGGAAAATGCCTGAAAACCTTACAACATTCTTCACATATTCCTCATTCTTCAAATAATGTTATAATACAAATAAATAGATAAGAAATTTGTCTCAAGATAGTGCGTCTATCTTGGACAACTTGGTTGAGAAAATATCTCAACCACACACTAATCTAGGAGCTAAGTTAAGTAGGCTTAAACTAACCCTTAATTAAGAGGAACTAACATAATCTCGAAAATTAGGCATAAAGTCCTAATTTTCAATATTTAATTAATTTAATTAAATTTGGATTTATAATTGTTTATGAGAGAGAGGCTAGCATTCCTCCCCTCAATGATAAATCCAAAATAAGAACGAGGAACCATCTTCCAAGTTCTCATGCTGAAATTGTTGACCTCAAAAACACCGCCTGAAAAACCACCAAAGCTGGATGCCGAAAAAATTGCAATCTGAAGAAACCATGAGTCAGTTGCATGTCTGATTCATCTCTGAATTTTGCTTGAAAACTTCATCACGTGCCAAGCTACAAAAGGATCCATCTGTCATTTGCTTGAAATCAGCATCCTTTGTCCACTAACAAAATTTGAGAATGTCCACTAGCGAATCTGCTTGTCCACTGACAAATTTTTGAAGACGCCCATCGCTCTGATACCACATGTAAAAAATTATATAACTCATAAAAATACCCGAGACATAGAACTGGCGGAAAAGGCCTAAGAGCCTTACGGCATTCCTCACATATTCTTCATTATTCAAATAATGTTATAATACAAATAAATAGAGGAGGAAGTTGTCTCAAGATAATGCGTCTATCTTGGACAACTTGGTTGAGCAAATATCTCAACCACACACACTAATCTAGGAGCTAAGTTAGGTAGGCCTAAACTAACTCCTAATTAAGAGGAACTAACATGATCTAAAAAATTAGGCATAAAACCCTAATTTTCAATTTAATTAATTTAATTAACTTTGGATTTATAATTGTTTATGAGAGAAAGACTAACACAAAAAACAATTTCTCCTAGACTATTTGGAGTTTCGAGCCAAGTAATAGCTCATTGGAAAGCTCAAATTATGCTCTAAATGATGGTGAAGGTTTCATAGAAAAGTTTTGCCTCCAAGGTAGTGAAAATATAATTTTTAATGTGACAGGTCATTTACAGATGCAGAAATAGAGGTAGGACAGAATGTCAAGAGGTTTTTTATGGTTTGATCATAGCCTACTTTATCATAAGGTTATCATGCCATAATAATATTTGTCTTCATGAGTCCTTCATAATCCAGATGATCATCTAATCCTCCAGTATGGTCATTCATCATCATCAAGCATCCTATTGCCAACAGTGACAACTTAGATTAATAGTTGAATCATGTAAGCCCTAAATTTCGAAGTTTCTCTTAAACAAACTTGTATAAAAAAAACAACTTCTGGTTCAAGAGCAACATGGGAAAAAGGTTTTCATCTCTGCAGCTTTTGGAGTATTTGGACTACTTGTTGGGTTGTTTCAAAAGATGCATGGGTCTTATGATGTTGGGAGTGCTAGAAGTACATGATCAAAGAAGGATATTGCCAAATTTTGGAAATAAAAGACATGTCTAGGACATCATGAGGAATAGATGAAACTATTCACTCAAATTTGTTGTCTTGATTGATGGGAATTGGATGTACACTAAGGTTTATGTTTCTATGAGTGGCAGAGATGATCTTGTACACTCTGGTACACCATGGCATGTAGACCCAACACTTACAAGTGCTTGGAACATTCTTCTCCAAGGGTGAAAAAGTGTAGCAATAAAGTTACCGAATCTTCATTTCGATTATAAAAATTCCAAAAATATTTTGCATGAGGTATCATTCACAAGTGATCCAGAGCTTTGAAAGAAATATCCAAAAAGGAGTTGTTATCCCTTTGCAAAAGAGGAATCGTTTCTAGCAGTTCGGTGATAAGGAGGCATCATTTAGAGGATTTATTCGTGTATTATGAAACCCTTTTCCAGGGGGTTTTCACTTGTTATTTTGAAGTGGACTTGGAACTGTATTTGCACTCCTCTTACATAATTTTTCTAGGAGCTGCTAACTAAAGCAAAATATGTTGATTTACAATGCTAAGAGAGCCTATAGGCAGTTGTATCATGCATATTCTGAAGACAAAAATATGATACAATCATAAGAGTGTGGAAGCATCACATTTGTCCGTAAAAACATCTAGAATATGGAAGGAAAAGAGCTAATAATATGTTCCAAAGAAAGTCAACGGTATCATATTGTGGAGATTCTTAAAAAATGGCCAAAATGCAAATATAATAGTATATAGGTTTTTAATGGGCCGGGGTCCATTTTATAAAAAAAAAAATATTAAAGGAAGAAAATGATGGTCAAGATCTACTGCGACACCCCCCACACGAATGAGAATGAATGAGAAAGAGGATGTCAGGGATTTTAAGTTTTTCAAGATTGTCGTCCAACATGTGTGCGATGAGGCGGTTCAAAATTTGAAATGTGGTCGTTCACTTTTATCATTATTATTATTATAAATAATAAATTTTGAAATAAAGGGAAAGAAGGTTGGTTTTTGGAATAGCCTTGTGTTGCATGCATGTGTGCTTTTAACAGCTAATCTCCCACACTGCATCTCCTCTGCTACATTGTATAATACCATATAATTAATTAATAAAAAAAAATAACATGTCATATTATGATAGAATAATAAACATATAATTAATTTTTATTTTTCATTTGGTTGTGTTGTGGGCACTTCTTACCTAAACTTGAAAGAACTAGTAGGGTGTTTGGTAAAATTCCTTTGCCTCTTCACAAACCATGCCTAAATTTTCCCACATAATCCCTTTTATTTTATTTCAACATGTCTCCAAAATTCCATTCATATTTCTATTTTGTTTCAAACATTTGATTTTGGATTCCCATTTATGTGTGGTTTCAAACATTTGATATTGGCATTATATCAATGAATGACAAATTCCAATTTCTATGTAGTTTCAAACATTTGTTCTTGATACTATATCAATGGATAGCAAATGTTATTTAGGGTTTTACACATTTGATATTGATATTATATCAATGAATGACAAATGTTATTTAGGGTTTGCCTGTATTGATAAAAAACATAATTTATTACTTTAGTGGCATATTCACACGATGGAATTTCATTCCACATTAACAATTATTCTACTCATACTATGTTGTTGTCTATGTCATCCATTATGTTGTAGCTGAATCATGTAAGCCCTAAATTTTGAAGCTTCTCTTCGACAAACTTGTATTAAAAAAAAATCACTTCTGGTTCAAGAGCAACAAGGGAAAAAGGTTTTCATCTCTGCAGCTTTTGCAGTTGGACAACTTGTTAGGAAATTTCAAAAGATGCATGGGTGTTATGTTGTTGGGAGTGCTAGAGGTACATGATCAAAGAAGGATATTGCCAAATTTTGGAAATAAAAGACACATCTAGGACATCATGATGGATAGATGAAACTATTCACTCAAATTTGTTATCTTGATTGATGGGAATTGGATGTACACTAAGATTTATGTTTCTATGAGTGCCAGAGATGATTCTGCACACTCTAGTACACCATGGCATGTAGACCCAACACTTACAAGTGCTTGGAACATTCTTCTCCAAGGGTGAAAAAGTGTAGCAATAAAGTTAGTGAATCTTCATTTCGATTATAAAAATTCCAAAAATATTGTGCATGAGGTATCATTCACAAGTGATCCATAACTTAGAAAGCAATATCAAAAGAGGGAGTTGTTATCCCTTTGCAAATGAGGAATCATTTCCAGCAGTTCGGTGATAAGGATGCATCATTTAGAGGATTTATTTGTGTATTATGAAACCCTTTTCCAGGGGGTTTTCACTTCTTATTTTGAAGTGGACTTGGAACCGTATTTGCATTCCTCTCACATAATTTTCTAGGAGTTGCTAACTAAAGCAAAATATGTTGATTTACAATGCTAAGGGATCCTATAGGCAGTTATATCATGCATATTCCGAAGACAAAAATCTGGTGCAATCATAAGAGTGTGGAAGCATCACATTTGTCAGTAAAAGCATCCAGAATTATGGAAGGAAAAGAGCTAATAATATATGCCAAAGAAACTCAACGATATCAGATTGTGGAGATTCTTAAAAATGGGCCAAAATGCAAATTTGATAATATATAGGTTTTTAAAGGGGCGGGGTCCATTTTATAAAAAAGATTTATTAAAGGGCCAAAATAATGGTCAAGATCTATTGCGACACCCTCCACACGAATGAGAATGAATGAGAATGAGGATGTTAGGGATTTTAAGTTTTCGAAAAATCCAATTCATGCTCCAACCGTCATTCCTTTTTTTGGTGATTCCGACGGCCAATTCGTCGCCCTGACCGAGCACATAGTCGTCGCAGAGCGACCGATTCGAGCGGACGAGAAGCCGTGGTTTGTCTGCCGTACGGGTTGTGAACGTAAAAAGTGTCGCACTATCGACACCTCTTCCGTCGCTTCCGAACACGCGTCACTCTTCTGACGTCTCACAAACCGTCGCGCCTCCGACGTTTGTAAACTGTCGCACTTCCGATGAAATGTGGTTCGACGTTTGGAACGTCGCTCTTCCGACGCCTAAAAGCCATCGTAATTCCGACCCAACGTGGTCCGACGTTTTGGACGTCGCTCTTCCGACGTCTGTAAGATGTCGCAATGCCGACGATATGTGGTCCGACGTTTGGTACGTCGCTCTTCCGACGTTTGTAATCTGTCGCAATTCCGACGATATGTGATTAGCGTGGGGAACGTCGCTCTTCCGACGTTTGTAATCTGTCGCAATTCCGACGAAATGTGGTCCGACGTTTTCATACTGTCTCTCTTCCAACATTTCTATGTTGTCGCAGTTTCGACGTCTACAAGGCGTCGGTAGACCGACGGAGGGTTCAATTTTAAAAAAAAAAATTGAAACTTTAAAAGTCGAGAAACGTTGTTTTGAATATATTATATGAAGTAAAACAGTCCATGAAAGTGAAATAGCAGTATGTAGAATAGTAAAGCAACAGATAGAGTACCGACGTCCATTGTTCCAAATACAAATTAAAGTACCCAAAACCACACGCGACGAATATGTCCAAAATATAAAAAGACCATCGGACCATATCAATAAACCGGCAACATAGACCGGCATCACTAGTTTTGAAGGCGGTAAGTAAACATTAATCATTTTTTTCACACCAAGAAGAAAAACGTTGTTTTGAAATATATTATATGAAGGTAAAGCAGGTCCATGAAGGTGATGCTTGGAGTATAACAGAACAGTAAAGCAACGGATAAGTCTAAGCGTCCATTGTTCCAAATACAAATTAAAATTACCCAAAACCACCAATGAGAAAAACGAATATATTCTAAAAAAATAAAAGACCATCGAGACCATATCAATAAACCCGTGACATAGACATAAACATTAATCATTTTTTTTTTTTTTTTTTTTTTTTTTTTCACAAGAGAAAAAACGTTGTTTTGAATATATTATATGAAGTAAAACAGTCCATGAAGTCATTACATTTTCACATCTGAAGATTGGAACCCAAATATCCATCCAGAAAAGTGGAAGTCCCACCCCAGACAGTGATAGAAAATAACCCCATGTCACATACAGGGACTTGATATAAAACCCAGTAACGGTCCACATGGAGATTATCGACAAATCTGAGAAAGCATCCAAATATGCCCGAGGCATCTATAAGAAAGTGAAATAGCGGTATGTAGAATAGTAAAACAACAGATAGAGTACCGACGTCCATTGTTCCAAATACAAATTAAAGTACCCAAAATCCTTGAACAGAGAAAAACGCTAATCATGTGAGGAGTGTGATATGTCCAAAATATAAAAAGACCATCAGACCATATCAATAAACCGACAACATAGACCAGCATCGCTAGTTTTGAAGGCAGAGTGATAAACATTAATCATTTTTTTTTCACAAGAGAAAAAACGTTGTTTTGAATATATTATATGAAGTAAAACAGTCCATGAAGTCATTACATTTTCACATCTGAAGATTGGAACCCAAATATCCATCCGGAAAAGTGGAAGTCCCACCCCAGACAGTGATAGAAAAATACCCCATGTCACATACAGGGACTTGATATAAAACCCAGTAACGGTCCACATGGAGATTATCGACAATCTGAGAAAGCATCCAAATATGCCCGGGGCATCTATAAGAAAGTGAAATAGCAGTATGTAGAATAGTAAAGCAACAGATAGAGTACCGACGTCCATTGTTCCAAATACAAATTAAAGTACCCAAAATCCTTGAACAGAGAAAAATACTAATCATGTGAGGAGTGTGATATGTCCAAAATATAAAAAGACCATCATACCATATCAATAAACCAGCAACATAGACCAGCATAGCTAGTTTTGAAGGCAGAGTGATAAACATTAATCATTTTTTTTTCACAAGAGAAAAAACGTTGTTTTGAATATATTATATGAAGTAAAACAGTCCATGAAGTCATTACATTTTCACATCTGAAGATTGGAACCCAAATATCCATCAAGAAAAGTGGAAGTACCACCCCAGACAATGATAGAAAAATACCCCATGTCACATACAGCGACTTGATATAAAACCCAGTAACGGTCCACATGGAGATTATCGACAATCTGAGAAAGCATCCAAATATGCCGAAGGCATCTATAAGAAAGTGAAATAGCAGTATGTAGAATAGTAAAGCAACAGATAGAGTACGTACCGACGTCCATTGTTCCAAATACAAATTAAAGTACCCAAAATCCTTGAACAGAGAAAAACGCTAATCATGTGAGAGTGTGATATGTCCAAAATATAAAAAGACCATCAGACCATATCAATAAACCAGCAACATAGACCAGCATCGCTAGTTTTGAAGGCAGAGTGATAAACATTAATCATTTTTTTTTCACAAGAAAAAAAACGTTGTTTTGAATATATTATATGAAGTAAAACAGTCCATGAAGTCATTACATTTTCACATCTGAAGATTGGAACCCAAATATCCATCCAGAAAAGTGGAAGTCCCACCCTAGACAATGATAGAAAAATACCCCATGTCACATACAGGGACTTGATATAACCCAGTAACGATCCACATGGAGATTATCGACAAATTTGAGAAAGCATCCAAATATGCACGAGGCATCTATAAGAAAGTGAAATAGTAGTATGTAGAATAGTAAAACAACAGATAGAGTACCGACGTACATTGTTCCAAATACAAATTAAAAGTACCCAAAATCCTGCCAACGAAGAAAAACTTTAATCGCCATGGGAGTATGATGGCAAAATATAAAAAGACCCTTCGGACCATATCAATAAACCAACCCGGCTTGTAGACGACATCGCTAGTTTTGAAGCGAGAGTAAGCAATAATCATTTTTTTTTCACAAGAGAAAAAACGATGTTTTGAATTGTTGGGAAAAATGCGAGAGGGGTGAATCGGTGTTTACGACATATTCAAAAACTTTTTTTACTTTTCTTTACTTCAAAACCCATACGCTACTTTCCTGAAGAAGACTCGCGTATATACGCGGATACCCTTTATTAAACTCGCGTATACACAGTGAACTAATTATGTCATTAATTCTTCACTTAAACCATTCCATCATTTATTCATCGGATATTCAATAAACAGTAAACATGTTCAGTAAGAACAGAATAAACCATCACACAAAGCATCACACATGAACACCAGGATTTTTAGGTGGAAACCCAAGTCGGGAGAAAACCACCGCTGCAGTTGCTCAGCCTTCAATATTTTATTATAGAGAAAACATCTTACAACATATGTGCTGGTGCGGACTCTACCAGCACGCAGGCACCCACCTGCGCTCGTTTACCAGCCTCTCCTGGAAGGGAGATACGACCCCCTGACTCGTTTACCAGCCTCTCCTGGAAGGGAGCTACAACCCCCTGCTCTCGTTTACCAGCCTCACCTGGAAGGGAGCTACAACCCCCTGACTGAAGGCTACAACCCTCAGCACCACCTTGGACCACGTTTCATCAATTTTCACCCTGGATCCTTCCGCTAACCCTTCTTGTAGGCCACGTTTCATCATATTTTCAAAGCTGGACCTCTTCCTTTTTGTTTAAATTCAATCATACAACCCCACCACACACGGAACAGCACGGAACGGTACGATACGGATAGCAGTAATACAGCAGAACAGATCAGATGTTTCATACCCCATGCTTCAGCAAAACCTAGTTTGCATACGCGCTTTCACTTCACTGATGTCGCGTATATACGCGCTTTCGTCCACATAAACCAGCGTATACCTCTGTATATATTTCATTGCGCATACGCGCTTTCTCTTCGGCGAAGCCGCGTATATACGTGCTTCCTCTGCGGCGAACGGTGCACGGTTCTTCGAGAGATTTTCGGGTCATTGCATTTCTTCGAACGGATACTTCACACGGTTAACCATCGCCCGGACGGATGTTCGCCTCTTCTTGGATCTAATCATTCCATGAACAGATCTAGCAAATACAAGCACATTTCAGATCTAGATCCCTTCTTCATCATTGGTGCATCATACACTCAGATTTATCATTCAAGTGTAACCCTTTCCATTCAGATCTACTTCAGAGAGAAGTATTCATTCAAGCTCAGACATCTTGCACCCACGCTCATGATTTGCATAATGAATTTCATCTCTTTATATAGGATTATCCTTTTTCAATACCATGAGCCCCTTTTTCAATACCATGAGCCAAAACAACATTACTTCCGATGGTATTCCTGGACGGGGTCAATTAGGCGGATCATTACCCAATACAATGGGTCAATACCATGGTGGTTACCCCTGGTTTTGTACTTTTAGAGCGCTTTAGCCCATACGCGACTTGGTACGTTCTTTTCCGCGTGCATACGCGACTTCTATGAGACAGATCCGCGTATGCCTTGAGACATACTCTTTCACCATGGATTTAGCACAAACTGAATTCCTTTCTTCACTGCCTTCTGTACTCACTGTAGATACATCAGATTTACTTCATTAAGAACATATTCTATCAAGTACAACTTCATCAAGTAAGTTGTCATCATCTTCATCAATGTGGGTTGCCATCAAGGACAACACTCTGCATCATATTGCCAACAATCTCCCCCTTTGGACTTGATGGCAACCACAATGGTGTTTGGTTACCACAACAGATAGGTATATTAAGAATACAATGACACCATGTCACTCTCCCCATTTTTGACACCATTCAAACACCATGTCACTCTCCCCCTTTGACATCAAGAGCAAAGGGCGGACCAAAACCAACATACTCTCCCCCTGAGTTCATGCTGAATTTTCAAGCATATTTTTCAATGAAGTACATGACTCTATGAACTTCCTATCACCAATGACTCAAACTTACATCAAAGATCCATCCAGGTGGATTTACATATGAGACTCAACTACCCAACCAAGTGGGTTTACAAAAAATGACTCAGCTACCCAACCAAGTGGGTTTACAAATTCGACAAGTCCTTACAAGACTGAATATTACAATCTTACATCATGGGTCTTAACAAGACCTTTTCATCAAATTACAAATGTGACTTTTCATAACAAACACCAGAAAGTCCTCAAGAAGGAGAACATATTTTAGAATCATCATAATGCCAACAATGCATTATACTCAGCAACGCTAAAGCTCCCCCTGAATCTGTGCATCCAAGCATCCTTTCCATATGACTAAGGCTCCCCCTTAGTTTGTGCATCCTGAACACTTTCACCAACAAATCATCAAGGCATCTTTATCAAAACATGAGAAAAGAATTATGAGAACTGGAACACCACCAGATATACCAAACAGTATCAGAGATACCAAACAACACTGTAGCTGTGTTGAAGAGAGCTGACTCCAAGCATAAAATTGTCAGCAATCAGACATACGCGGTTTTCTTTGCAGGAACTCGCGTATATACGCGACTGTGCTTCATGAAACCCGCGTATCCACTGCCATATTCTAAATTTATGCAGATTTGTTCTTTTGACTTGCAGAGAACACTCCCAGCTTCTGTCTTAGATACTTGAACGCTTCCCTGGGCAGAGGTTTGGTAAAGATATCAGCAACTTGTTCTTTGGAGGGAACATACTCCAACTTCACCGTTTGCTCAAGCACTTGTTCACGTAAGAAGTGATACTTGATGGGAATGTGCTTGGTCTTTGAATGCATAACAGGATTCTTTGAAATACTGATGGCACTTGTATTGTCACACTTAATGGGGACAGGAGGTGTACATTTGATTTGAAAATCTTGCAAGGTTTGTATCATCCAAAGGAGTTGAGTGCAACAAGATGTGGCAGCCACATATTCAGCTTCTGTTGTAGATAAAGCAATAGAATTTTGCTTCTTGCTAAACCAAGATACTAATCGGGGCCCCATATAGAATGCACCACCACTAGTGCTTTTTCGATCATCAACATTTCCAGCCCAATCTGCATCAGTGTAAGCATGAAGAGTAAGATCAGCATTCTTTGGATACCATAGTCCAAAATCTTGAGTTCCTTGAAGATATTTGAATATTATTTTAACGACACGAAAGATAAGAGACTCACTGCCAGATTGGCAGAATCGTCCAACAATCCCAACGACATGCATAATGTCTGGTCTGGTCCCAGTGAGATAAAGTAGACTTCCAATCATCGATCTGTATTCTGGTTGATTCACAGTGGGAGAATCATCATTAGAACTGAGACTGCATCCGGTTATCATTGGTGTACTTACAGGTTTGCATTCTTCCATGCCATACTTCTTCAGAATTTGCTTAAGATATTTTGCTTGTAGTAGGGCCACTACTGTCTGCAGTTTGATGCACTTATGACGAAAGAATGTTAGTTCCCCAGTAAGACATTTCGAAGTACTCTTTGCACTTAATGACAAATTTCTGACTCATAGATTCTTCGTTACTCCCAAAAATGATATCATCAACATATACAACAACAATCAATAGTTTATCATTTCCAACTTTTGTGTATAAGTTGCTATCAGCAGACCCCTTTGAAAATCCTTGTTGATGAAGATATTTGTCAAGACGATAGTACCAAGCCCTTGGAGCTTGTTTGAGACAATATAGAGCCTTTTTAAGTCTACAAACAAGATTTGCATCATTTCCCAAAATGAATCCTTTTGGTTGTTCTATATATACTTCTTCTTCTAGATCACCATTAAGAAAAGCAGATTTGACATCCATTTGATAAACTTTGATTTGTTGATAACTTGAAAAAGCAAGGAACCTTCTGATGGCTTCAAGTCTAGCTACGGGAGAAAAAGTTTCTTCAAAGTCTATACCTTCTTGTTGAGTATACCCTTTGCAAACCAGTCTAGCTTTGTTTCTTACAACATCCCCATTCTCATTTAACTTGTTTTTGAAAATCCATTTAGTTCCAATCCATTTAGTTCCGATGACATTTTTATCATGAGGTCTTGGAACCAAATCCCAAGTGTCATTCTTTTCAATTTGAACAAGTTCTTCATCCATGGCTTGCCTCCAACATTCATATTTGCTAGCTTCATTGACATTGTGTGGTTCAATTGTGGATAGAAGTGCCAAATGATTAGAAGATCCCATAAGAGTTCTCCTTGTTCGTACACCAGATTCCTTGTCACCCAAAATTTGAGTTTCAGGATGATTCTTTTGAACATGTCTGGATGGAGCTTTTTCAGATAGGTCATCTTCAGGTTCTTCATTGGATCCACTGTCTATATCATTGCTATCTGATGTAGAAGGCCATATGTCGCCATCATCTTCATTTGCGGTTTGTTTTTCTTCTTTAGGAGCTGCAGGAGACTCATCAATAACAACATCAATACATTCAACAACTTTTCGAAGCCTTTTATTGTAACATGTGAAAGCTTTACTTGACGAAGAGTAACCAAGAAATATCCCTTCATCTGATCTAGGTTCAAACTTGCCAAGTTTTTCATCATTATTTTTGATAAAGCATTTACTTCCAAAAACCTTAAAATGCTTCACAGTGGGAGAATTGCCATACCAGAGTTCATATGGAGTTTTGTCACTATTTACCCGAACATGGGCTTTATTGAGAATGTTAACTGCTGTATGTGCTGCTTCACTCCAGAACATGTCAGGAACATTAGAATCAGAAAGCATAGCTCTAGCCATTTGAACAATTGTTCTATTCATTCTTTCTGCTACACCATTTTGTTGCGGAGTGCCTGCTACAGAGATCTGTCGTTTAATGCCATGTTGTTCACAAAATTCAAAGAATTCATTTGATGAATATTCTCCTCCTCGATCAGATCTAAGACACTTGATTTTTAGATCTGATTCATTTTCTGCCAAGGCTTTGAAGTTCTGAAATTTTTCAAGTGCTTGATCTTTGTGTTTGATGAACCCGATCCAACACATTCTAGAGTAGTCATCAATAAATAAGATATAGTATTCTTCCCCACGTAATGACTTTTTCCTCATAGGTCCACATATATCGGTATGAATGAGTTCAAGAGGCTTACTTGATGATCCTTCTTTGGCATTAAATCGTACTCTGGTTTGCTTACCAAATTGACAAGATTTGCATATGGTACTTTCTGGAAGATTGACCTTGGGAAGATCACGAACAGCTTGAAGTCTGCTTGCTTTGTTGATTTGAGAGAAACTCAGATGCCCCAGCCTTTTATGCCATAGCCAATTTTCTGAGGACTTGCTCAAGTAACATTGATCTATGCCATTTAGAATATACAGGTTGCTTGGATTTCTTTTTCCTTTTATAATGATTTTACCTGTGTCAAGATCATGAACCACACATTCTTTGGAACTGAAGACCACTTCTGCTCCTTGATCACACATTTGACTAACACTTAACAGGTTATGCCTTAATCCATCCACATACATGACATCTTTAGCCTTCACTTTTTCTTTTAGAAATACTGACCCTTTTCCTTTAATCACAGCGGGAGTATCATTTCCAAATGTAACTTTCTTTTCCTTTTCTAGAGCATTATAAGTATGAAGTTTGCTTTTGTCACCTGTCATGTGTCTTGAGCACCCACTATCGATGTACCATTGATTTTCTTCACCTTCTGCAAATAATGCTATCCCACAATTTTCAACCGGCGGTTCTTTCTTCTTCCACACTTTAGAGCTTGAGGGAACATGTTCTTTAGGTTGGATCTTGTTCCTGCATTCAGATTCTTCATGGCCAAAGTTATTGCAATAAGTACATTCAACTTCACTTTGAAGAGGAGAAAAATTGTTATAGGTATTCTTCTTTGGGTCAGTATCCAACCTTTTCTTTCTTGCTTCTCTTGTCATGATGGTTTTATATGCAACACATTGAATAGCTTTATGACCAAAATTGTGACACGTGAAACATTGCCCATTGAAGTAGAAATTTTTGCGATCATGGAATCTTCTATTTGAATTTACCTGTTGGTTGTAGTGTCTTTGAACGCTATCCCTGTTAGTGTTCCTTGAATTGAGATGGTCCTGCTTTCCCTGTAGAAATCCTTTATTCTCTTGCTGAGTGGCTGAATGAGGTAAACCACCTGTAACTGCTTTTAGATAGTTTGGTGCTGAAGTTTGAGAAGATTCTCCGGTATATCCAAGACCTGTCTTTATAAGAGGAGAACGTTGTACCTTGATGATCTCATCTAAGGTTTCAGATCCTTTAGCAAATCTAAGATTCAAGGGTTTTGCTTTCTCAACTTCTTTTCTTTGACTTACCACTTCACATTCTAGTTTTTCAATATGTTTCTTTGCTTCTTCAAGCTGTTTTTCAATGGTCTCTCTGATTATCTTTTCTTCTTCTAAGCGTAGTTTGAGTTGATTATTTTCTTCAAGAAAATCATTCTCCTCTAGAGCATCCATAAAAGTATCCTTTTATTCTTTTTGTTCAAATGCCATGAGAAGTCTAAGATCTTCTTCACATTCTTCCTCACTATTAGATGACTCATCACTATCTTCATTAGCATAGTAACTTGTCTTAGAGCTAGATCGGTTCTTATTCCTTCTTACTACTTCTTTTCTTTTATAAGGACATTTTGCAGCATAATGACCAACTTTACCACACTCAAAACATTTGAAGGGAAGCTTACCTTTGAATCTTCCAGTACCTAGTTGGAGCTTCCTCACGAAATTTGCTTCTTCTTCATCGGATACATAGCTGGATTCTTTGATAACCTCCTTTTCCTTTCCTTTTGTAGATGCCTTAAAAGCAGCTTCTCTTATCTGAGAAGGACCTCCTTGTCTCATTTCAAAAGCAGTCAGAGTACCATGTAATTGAACAATAGTAAGCGATTGCAGATCTTGCCTTTCTTCAATAGCTGAAACTTTAGAGTCAAATTTTGAAGTCAAAGATCTTAAGACCTTTTCTACCAGAGTAGTATCAACCATGGTTTCACCCAAATTTCTCATCCGATTTACAATATCATCTAGACGAAGAAAGAAACTGGCAACACTTTCATCACTATGCATCTTCAAATTTTCATATTCAATTCTAAGAGTTTGGAGTTTTGCACTTTTTACCTTTGTATCTCCTTCATAGCTCAGAATGATTTTGTCCCATATTTCTTTTTCTGAATGTAGCTGCATCACTTTAGCAAATTCTGATTCAGACATGCTTCCTAACAAGACATTCACTGCTTTGGCATTGATTTCATACTTCTTCCTTTCTGTTGCATCGGTAGGAATACTTGCTGGGTATTGATAACCTTCTTCCACGATTGCCCATACATCTGCACCAAGACTTTGCAGATATGCTTTTGTTCGTACCTTCCAGAATATCAGATTGCTTCCATTGAATAGAGGTGGCTTTATAGACATTACTTCTTCTTGACTTCCCATTGCGACGGATCTCCTTTAAGCGATCAAGCTTCTGCACAAGGACCTGCTCTGATACCAATTGTTGGGAAAAATACTGAGAGGGGGGGTGAATCAGTATTTACAGTATAATCAAAACTTTTACTTTTTCATTCCTTAAAACCCATACGCTACTTTCCTTCAGTAAATCTGCGTATATACGCGGATCCCCTTTATGAATCTCGCGTATACAGAGATCTAGATATGTAATTAACTCTTCACTTAGATCATTCCATCATTCATTTATCAGATGTTCAATAAACTGTAAACATGTGCAGTAATAACAGAATAAGCCATCACACAAAGCATCACACATGAACACCAGGATTTTAGGTGGAAACCCAAATCGGGAGAAAACCACCGCTGCAGTTGCTCAGCCTTCAATATTTTTATTATAGAGAAAACATGTTACAACATATGTCACAGTGCCGAGACTTGACCCATGCACAGGCACCTGCGCTGGGACCTGACCCTCTCCACGGAAGAGCTCCAACCCCGACTCGTTTACAGGCTTTCCTGGAAGGGAGCTACGACCCCCTGATCTCGTTTACCAGCCTCACCTGGAAGGGAGCTACGACCCCCTGACTGAAGACTACAACCTTCAGCACCACCTTGGACCACGTTTCATCAATTTTCACACTGGATCCAACCACTTCAATAGAACACAACTTGTAGGCCACAATTCATCATATTTCCATACCGAACCCTTTCATACTTTTAAGCTCAAACATACATCATCAATAGATACATATCAACACAGATCAGATAGCAGAAACACAGCAGAACAGATCAGATATTTCATACCCCTTGCTTCAGCAAACCCTAGTTTTCATACGCGCTTTCCCTTTACTGACGTCGCGTATATACGCGCTTCCGTCCACACAAACCAGCGTATACCTCAGTGTATATTGTATTGCGCATACGCGCTTTCTCCTCGCTGAAGCTGGGTATATACGCGCTTCCTCCGCGACGAAGTAGCGTATAGATCTTCAATTATTACAGAGCAGCATACTTCTTCAGATCAGATTTTCAGATCAGATTTACCCTTTCACTTCAGACAGATGTTCGCCTAGATGTTCGCCTCATCACAGATCTAAGCCTTCCATAATCAGATCTAGCAAATACAAGAGCAATTCAGATCTAGATCCCCTTCTTCATCATTGGTGCATCATACATTCAGATCTATCATTCAAGTGTAACCCTTTCATTCAGATATACTTCAGAGAGAAGTATTCATTCAAGCTCAGACATCTTGCACCCACACTCATGATTTGCACAATGAATTTCTTCTCCTTATATAGGTTTTCCTTTTTCAATACCATGAGCCCCTTTTTCAATACCATGGGCCAAAACCATACCATGAGCCCAAAACTACCTGGACGGGGTCAATTAGGCGGATCATTACCCAATACCATGGGTCAATACCATGGTGGTTACCCTTGGTTTTGCACTTTTTGAGCGCTTTAGCCCATACGCGACTTGGCACGTTCTTTTCCGCGTGCATACGTGACTTCCCCTAGGCCAATCCGCGTATACCAAGTGACATACTCTTTTTATTATATTTTGAGCACATTCTGAATTCCTTTCTTTATTGCCTTCTGTTCACACTGTAGATACATCAGATTTCCTTCATCAAACCATATTCTATCAAGTCAAGAATAACTTCATCAGGTGGATTGCCATCAAGGACAACATCTGTCAACAGTCGCATGCCTTCATCCTCATTCAGTGGGTTGCCATCAAGGACAACACTCTGCATCATATTTCCAACATATTGTTAGTGCATGGGAAATATAATTTATATGAAAAACTTTGATTCGTATTTTGAATCCAAACACCTGCCCCTGCACTTGTTTTATTACAGAATCCATCAAAGTTTATTGTTCAAAGTATATTTGCCTCATTTTCATTTTCTTGTTGTTGTTGATTGCCAATGTTTTGTATCTGACTAGAGGGACGTTCCAATTGATCTGGTAAACTGGTTGGGTCTATGTTTTCCTTCTCTTTTTGAGTAATTTCATCTTCATTGTACAAGATAAAGGAATCTAAACTCGATTGAATGGAATATATTGGAGAGTTGTTTGGTTTATCTATGTTGCTCACCATATACTTCATGTGAGATTCCCTGTATAGTATTCTGTTTTTGTTAAAAACAGGGATGGTGGCGTAAGACATGTCCATTTGAAGGCTTCCTTGAAGTTTGGCTCCCCATGATCTTGATAATAGCATGCCATACTTAGGGGGAATGTCAGCTACAACTATGTCCATTACTAGACTCTTAGTAGGGATTTGAGCTAAGTTAAGACATAAATCTTTGATTAAACCCAAAAATTTGACTCTGCTTGAGTCAAAGGAATACAAATCTTTGTATGGTTTAGTAATTTCTAAGCCTAAGCTTTCCATTACTACCTTTGGCATCAGATTGTGTGAAGCTCCAGAATCTAGCATGGCATTGTGTAAAATTTTCTCATGTATGTTCAAACTAACATAGAAGGGAGGAACAACCCCTTCTTGGTATTTTCCTTCAACTTCTAGACCAAACAACAACTCAGGCTTGTCATCTGTCAATTTTAAGGTGTCAGTATCACTTCCTAGGTTCAAAGCTTTTAAAACTTGGTTTTTGTACACTTCTTGGGTTACTAGTTCAGCTAGGGGGGTGGTAATTTTTATCTTGGCAATCTCTCCCTCAAGGCTGAAAGGAAAAATTGATTTGTTCATATTTACATATATTCTTTCAATTTAATTCCTTTCAGTAGTTTTGATTTCCTGAACTTTGTTTGGACTGGTAATTGGGATAGTTTTGTTAGGACCACTAGTTGAAGTGCTAGGGGTACTCTGTTCAACATTTGGCTGGCTGTTTTTCTCTTTGTTTAAATCTGGTTTTTTAGCCAAAGTGATGGGTTTGTCTTCTGTCTTCTTAGGCTGACTTTCTGCGTTTTTCTTGACAGCAGTGCTAGTGTTCTTATCTTTTGAATTGTCTACGTTCCCTTTAATCCTAAGATCATATTGTTTGTGTACCTCCATGATTGAATTTTCAAACCCAAATCTATAATCATCAGAATCTTCATAGGTATTTGTATTTTGATCAGAGAAGAAACCTTGTTCTTTCTCAGTGAGGAAAACATCATCCCCACTGTCTGATCCAATCAAGTTTACATGAACTTCTCCCAACCTTTCCATCTCCCTATCTTCCTCATATTGATCCACATAGTTTTGTTGGAAGGGAGGTCTAACCTGCTGGTCACTTTATTTTTGCTTATCTTGATTGTTTTCTCTTCTATAATTCTGATTTCTATTTCTATTTTGGTTGTTTGGAGGTTCTCTTGGTGGCACTCTATCATTCAAGTTGATATTTTCAAGCATCCTCTCCATCACCTTCACTAGGTTATCAATTTTTGTGTCATAAGTTGAGGTTGAGGGTAGCATGCCATCTTTATAAGTTACCCTCTTCTCTGATCTCAACCTATTTCTCTTCTCAATTATGTTTTCTTCTACACTCACAGCCCCCTTCTACATGTCTTCTAATGTTAAGTAATCTCTCTCCCTCAAATGATAAGCCATTTCAGAATCAAAGCCTTCGGGATACCTTACTAATGCCATCCCTTAGGGAGGTTTCATGTGAGGTGGAAGAGCATTGTAAATGCTATTAAACTTAGTGGAGTAGTCATGAACACTCTCCCCTTGATTTATTTTGAGGCTACTATACTCTGCTAGTATTTGGAGAGGGTTATTTTTGAGTTCCCATTTGTTGACGAATGTTTGATGCAAAGTAGGGAGATCATTTATGTTGTTAGGAGGCAGGTTTTTAAACCACTTCTTTACATATCCTCCTAAAATTTGGGCGAATATCCTCATATTCACAGTTTCTTCTTCTATCTCCATCTAATCAAATGCATATTCCATCATATCTACATGATGTTGAGTTGTTGTAGACTCTTTTCCAGTGAAATGAGGAATTTTGGATTGGTAATCATTTGGTAAGGGAAGTAGAGGTTGTGGTAACACTAATGGGGCATACCATGTTTCCATGGCTGGAAATAAGGGTGGATTTACAAGAGGTGGATTTACAGGCGTGAAAGTGGGTTGAATGGGAGTGTTTTGCATAGTGGTAGTATGGATTGGAGTGGAAGAAACACTTGGGCCAACAAACTGATTTTGAGCAGACTTGTTATGGAAAAGGCTAAAGTGATGAAGAAGCTGGGAATCAGGAGGAGTGGAAGGTGAGGCTTCTCTACTGAAGCTTTGTTGCAAATCTGCAATGTCAAGATCAACTTGATTTAAATCACCTTGAGATCTGGCTCTAAAGATGTTCTTTGTACGATGTAAATCAAAGTGTGAATCCTCTACGACAGTAAGGTTTTCAGGGACAGAATTTGTTCTTAAGGGGCTCCTATTAGCAGCTGATTTTCTAGACTTAGAAGTTTGCCACAAAATTCTCTCTGGATTGTCAACGATTAAAGGAGGATTTGGGTCTGGATGGGATCTAGTGTTGATCCTATGTGAAGCTAGACTACTTTTCAAAAATGAGAGAGGTTAAAGTTTTAGGGACTATTTTTGGGAGTTTTACCTTTCACGATGTATTATCTAGCATAGGAATAGGCTTCTAAACTTCTTCAAGGCTGGTTAACATAGTCCTAAGAAGATATGAAAACCTAGATGAGTAATAGGCCTACTGGGGATAATGGAGTCGCCAGGTGGAAACTATTTAGCTTCTATGAAGGTAAAATATTGGATGGTTCCACCACCATGTTTTTTATGAAGCCAAACTAAAATGATTTTGGGTTTTTCTGAGTTATTTCGGTCTTATAGGTTACGAGAGTGTCCTAAATCTGATTTAACACTTAGCTAAGGTGTTTAAAAATAAAGAGTTCACTCTTATAGCTTGGTAACTAGTTCCTTCAAGGTTTGATAAGGTCTTACGGGAATCGTAAGGGTTACTTAGTTTGTCACTGATTCAATTAAGTCCTATCATGATTACCATTTTTGTTAGGTAGTGCTTGAATACGGCTACTTATGTTATACTGGACAGTGAGTGCTTTGTTTTAAATATTTTACTCAGAGTCCCACCGTGATCGCCATTATGTTGGGCCCCCGTGTTTTGATATTTTGGCAAATCAAAAGACAAGGCAACATCAGAACCAATATTTAGAGTTACAGGATCTAGTCCTCCTGCTCTCAGAGAGGGATCTCTCAGATTATTTATTTTTTGCAAAGGTTTATCTTGTGTGCTTTGAGTATTGGTTTTAGACTAGTTATTAAGTGCAAGTGTTTGTTTTTTTGTATGGTTGAATTGATACAATAGAACATAAAAGGTCTAGGAAAGATGGATAGAGAGGGGAAATGTCAGTTTTATTGGGCAATGGAGTCAAAAAGAGGTTATGACAAACTTATAAGTGGATATGGGATATCAAAGGGAAAATCTGAATTGGCCATAGGATCCTTTAGTTTATGAATGAGATGGACATTAATGGTTTAGAAAAGAGAAGTTCAATTCTCAACAAAGGGAATTTGAAAGCACGACTTGAACAATAAAGAGTTATTTGATAGACAGGGCTAACCATGAATTCTACAAATCACACTTTAAGAAAATAATGACTTCAAAACAACTTTTAAAATGAAATCTAAGATTCGGGGAACACCCTATTTCCTCAAATATTTTATTTCAAATTACTTAGAAAACATAAAATATTCATTGATAATTACGGTCATAGAAGAGGGAACACCTAAATATATCTATGATCACAACTATAAAGACCTTTAAGCCAACTGTTCAAGAAAGGACAAGGGGCGTGATTAGAACAGACCTCCTTGGCTCACTGTAAACAAAGATACTTCAAAGGGAGACTTCAATAACAACCTTTAAGTGGTAGCAGACAAGCAGGGAGAACCATAAATCATGCTGAAACCAACTTTTCAAACTATTAGAGAAATAAACAAGCATGAGGACTAAAGAGAGAGATTAAAGACTCTAAAATAACTCAACAGAAGAAAACATATAACAGTGAAGGATAAACAGGTCTAAGGTGCTTCCAAGAGTCATTTCTTAGCCTAAAAATTTCATCCTACTATAGTAAGAATTTATGGAACAAAATGAAAACAAGGGAAAACATTAAACATTTCAGAATACTTCACCAACATCCAAGCTTATGGATCCAATGATAGAGCCTTCTCAAGAAAAAGCATGCAATAACATCATCAGGGCTTCCAAGACTTCAATTTCTTCTTCAACTTCTATAGACTATATATTATTTCAGAGAGTTTCAGTATTACAACTAGTGATCAACCAATGTTTTCAATGAACTCCTCAATATGATTTTATAGAAGGATGAGGAGGTCGAAAGAGAAAATATCTACGGGTTCAATTAATATAGTTAATGCTTCTCGGCCTTTGAGGGGCTTGATGGAGACGTTTACAGATGTTTGTATGTATTAATTGTTTTAAATTTAAGAATTAAGCTCGGTGGAGAGATTTTGTTGACTTTGAGGCTCTATGTCATATCTGTAGTAACTTAGCAGATACTTTGCAGTAAGTTCTTCGGTTGAATTCACTGTTCGGCTGTCGTGAGGCAAATATCCTCTGTTCTAGTCATTACTCGGCCTCTGTTGAATGCTGTGAGGCTAAAGGTGGCAATCTAGTAGCTGAGAGGAATCAATTTGCCTCTGATGTGGAAGTGGAGGCATCCTCTGTCTGATAAATATTCTTGATTTACCTTTAACTGTGTTTAATTTAGTGGATTAGGCTTTTGATTATCGATCTTAGCCATAATCCATTAAACTTTGGAATTAATTTTTAATCTTTGTTCTGCTGTGGTTAGGTATTCAACACTGATACTCTTTGATTTGTTTTAATTATGTGTCTTGTTGATGTGCAGGTGTCATAGATGGCTCATATGGCATCAGTGCTCATGATGCACTGATGAAACGTGGCATTGAACCCTTTAGATGGCTTTCCTTTTGATAAATGAAAGTCTGGAGGATCGTCATCCTCATATTTCATTTTTCTTTAAAATCATAAAAAAAACCTTTAAAACCTGCAAAATACATAAAATAATTAAGAAATCCTGCGTTATTTGGGTAAAAATTCTTAGGAGGCTATGGTCAGGAGCATGGTCATTGGATGATAGCATCCAACGGTGGAGACTTCTTGCGAAGATAAAAAGGGAAGCGGTTGATGAATAAGCGGTGGAGTTTTTAATTCAGATCCATTGATCTTGCAAAGATCAACGGTGGGGAGAAACTGGGGAGACATAATGGAGAAGGGCTGCTTTTTGATGAAAACAGAAGAAATACAAAGGAAATGGGGTTAAAATCCTTTGGTGGAGAGAAATACATGGAAAGGAAATTTGGGGTTTCGGGATGATCATGGACCGTTGGATCAGATCCGCCCACGAGATCAATGGTGGAGATCTCTCTCAGAAGTCCTTCGGGGAAGGCGGAGGGCAATATTATATGGCCAGATTAGATCTGAGTCATTGATCTACAGAGATCAACGGTGGGGAGCATAATGCGATAAAACATAATGAAAAGGGGAAAGCGGTTTCGGGAGGAGAAACCAGCAGTATTGCGCGATGAGAAGGCGGGTAGGCGGTTTTTAATTTTTGAACGTGATATGTGTCTCTGATCGACATGTGGCTTTTGAAAACATCTTATATCGCTTAATTTTTGGAGATTAACAGGTGTGTTAAAATTTATGTGAAACTATGCGTCAGCCGTCAGATCTGGGGTCTCAGATCTGACGATGGAGAACAAGCACGATATTGGATAGATGCGCGGGTCATAAAAAGCAGGGCAGTTTCATTATTGACCATCCGATCAGAGGATCAACGATGGAGATCAGATTTTGAGGGAGGCAGGACCCACAGGGGTCGGGCTTGTCGGGGTTAATATGAGCTGTTAGATGGAACAGATCAATGGCTGAGATGTGATCTGTGGGTGAAAATGAAATAATATAAAGGCGGAGAAAGGGTTAATAAGGGTCGTTGATCTGTAGAGATCAACGACTGTGATTGGCCAGAAAACATTATGAAGCGAGATGTATAAATTTTTTAACGAAAGTTGGGAGGATAGATATGGACTGTCTAATCTTGACATGTGGATGGCCCAGATACAATCGGGGCTTTGGCAATCGGCGGGGCAATGGACATGGGGGGCACCGAAGCGATTAACTGTGGGCCGTCGATCTGTAGATCAGATTGATGGTGGAGGATGGATCGAGGAATGACCAATCTGGGGTGGCACAAAACATTAACGCGCCCAATGAGTTTTTCCGATGCGAGATTGCGCGGGCCATCGAATTGGTCCAAGATCAACGGCAGAGGAGGGCTCCGACCAACGAACGAGTGGGACCATGTTATAATATATAAACCAAAAAATTAACAAAAAATAAAGGTTTTAATTGCTCGGGGCAGGTTATATATATGAAATGGCTTAGCGCTTGTCTGCAGGGTCATTGGTTTATATGGAAAGTAACAGGCCTAGGGCTTTATATGTATATGGGCCAATTGCATCGGAACTTTGGTGCGGGTCTTTCAATCTACCCATTAGAGAATCTCCAATGTGATTAGCGCTTTGGGACTTTAACTCTTGGTCCTGGGCGTAGGTTTATATGGAGAGAAGTAGAAGGCGGGGGTTTATACAACGGGGCTCAATCACATCGAAACAATTATGCGGGACTTTTCAATCTACCCATTTTCATTTAAAAAACATCGTTCTGGCGAGTTTAGACCAAAACTTAGAAAAGTGGGTTTTTATGTTTTAAAAAGGAAAATATGCATCGGAGATGGGTTTATACAATGCTTAGCACCTGATTGCGGGCCCAAGGGTTATATGAAGCGGCAATGGGATCGTGGCTTATAAACAATGGGGCTCATCGGATCGAAGGTCTTAATACAACAAAAAGACTTGTGCACTCTAATTATTGCCGATGCGATAAGCGCCCGACTGGGTTAGTGCCTGGTTCTAGGGCGTGGACACATGCGGGGAAGTGGTTAGGACTTAGCCCAAAGGGGCTTAAATCCATAGTCAAAAAAATTTATTTTTTATGAAATTTTCCAAGGTTTTTGATGGATTTGGGGGTTTCGGCAAGGTTCAAAAGTGAGTTTTAAACCTTGTAAAGGGATTTTTACGACGGGAAAAAGGGGAATAAATGGAAAATAGAGGAATTCCATGGGGAATAAAGGGGTAAAAATGAAGGTTATTTTTGAGTGAAGGAGGGAAAAAATGGGATTTAGCAGTAGTCCTTTCTTCATGGAAAACAATAGAATTTCTGAGTTTGAAAGGGAAACAACAGTGAAGATTAGACAAATAGCATGATGTATAAATGAGTCTTCAAGAGATAACACTTTTTAGCAATAAAAATTGTTTCTTGAAGGCTCCAAAAATGATTTAGCCACCATTTGATATAAAATTTTTTATTGGTGGCTAACAGTATGGTTTAGCATCCACTTCATGGATGAAAAGGTCATGTATAAGATCATAAGCAGAATGTGGGTGCAGGGTCGAAGCTTCATGTAGTTGGTACCATGGTATCTAGGATTTAACCCAGTGATGGAGGCTCCTCGCATTAGGATTATCTGGGTTAAATTGCCTGGACTTCTGTTGGAATTCTGGACCCTAAAGGCATTGCGGGCGATTGGAAATGCTATCGGGTGCACAAAATACATTGACCCGAGCATTGTTGGGGCATTAGATAAAAGAATTGCTTGGCTGCTGGTGGAAGTGGACTTCGTTGGCGGGATTTCTGGGGATGTTGATCTCATCTAGGGTCAACGAAGGCACCAAAAACATATTGATTACTGGGGCGTCCCTTTTCGTTGCTTGATATGCCATAGGACCGACCACCTTCGGGAGAATTTTCCGTTCCGACCTCGCAATAACCTGAATGCTATACCCAAAGTAGGGGATGGGCATCATAATACAGCTAGATATGGCACCCTGGGGTGGTCTCGAATCAGGTAACCCTCACACCTATGATGAAGATGCTTTTGTCTCTGCTCATGAACATTTTGATTGTACAAATCATATTGATATGGATTTGGCTCGGGACACCTGTCTCTTTGGTCCTCCTCTATCTCAATTCTGTGTATTGCCACCTGTTTATAATGTGTACCCCCCATATACAGGATATGTGTCCCCTTACATTTCTGCCCCGATTACCTATTCTCAACTTTCTCGCTCACCTACCTGTGATGCCGACCCCTTGCTCTTTCAATCTACGAACTATGTTCGTGGGGAACCATCTTCTGCGAAGAATGTAGACGATCCCAATGCTGGTCTACAGACCCTTGTATCTCCTATCCTTAACTCTGTTAATGACCTACTGGTTTTCCAAGCTACCAACTTTGTTAGGGGCGAACCATCTTCTACGAGAAATATAGAAGAATCAGATGATTGTTTATGGTCACCTGATGATCTTAACAACCCTCATAACCTGATAGTTCTCTCGAACTCCCCTAGGAACTCAGTGGGGAGCGACATAGAGTTGCTCTTGGGTAATCCTAATATTGACCTCGTTTCTCTCACTGTTTTTGATAGACCTCCATGAACCATAGATGCTACCATTCCCCACTCATCTACTTCTAATGTCATGATCCGGAAGTCATCCAAAGTGGGGAAAAAAATTTCAAGGGGAAATTAAAATATGTAGATTTGTTCTCTGATGAGGAAGAGAATATCACAGACATTCCAATTGATGTGGCTGAGAGTTATATCGGGATTCCACGGGTACTTAGAGCAAGAAACCCGGATGAAGGTCTCCCATGAACCAAATCTTGTCCATGAACATCAGGGGGATCAACAACTCCAAAATAAATTGCCTTGGGGACCTGTTTTCTTCTATGGAGTCCATTATTATTTTATGTCAAGAGACATTATGTTGTCATGTCAAAGCAATCAAAGTATGTTTAAGTTTCAAACCAGGGTGGTGTGCGGCGGCGGTGGATGCAAATGGTCACTCGGGCGGAACCATTTCTATATGGGATCTGGCCAAGGCAGATTTAAAAGCCTACAGATTTTTTGGAGGAATGCTTTTATCAGGTTATTTGTGGGGCATTGAATTTATCTTCAACATTATTAATCTATACACGCCATATCTCAACAGAACAGCTTTCTGGAACCGTATGTAGAACTCAAGTATTCTTTCACTGCAGAATTTGATTATTATGGGCGATTTCAACTCAACGCTAGAGATGGACGAGATATGGGGACCTCGTTCCAGATTGGATCCTTTATCCATCTTTCTGAATGATATGTTCTATGCACACCATATAAAGGATATCAGGCCTGATCCGATTATTCTTGCATGGTCCAACAAAAGGGCTGGAGAATATTAAATTGGAAAAAGACTTGATCATACCATGGTAAAGGACAATCTCATTCTCTGTTTATATGACCCTAGAGCAGTGATTCTAGTTTCTGATATATCTGATCATATTCCTATCACGTTCTCCTGGAAATTGGGAGGAATCAACAAGGGAATGGCTTTTAAATTTAATAGAGCCTAGCTGAGGGAAGGAGACTATGTGAAGATGATCAAAGACCTATGGAATGAAGAACAAGGGGATCAATAATTGACAGGTTGGGAAAAATTCCATAATAATATGCAATAGATTAAAAGAGCATCCAAAACATGGGAGATCTCCAAGAAGAAGGCGCTTAAGGCTGAATTGCTAGTTATATCTGACAAGATTAAGGATATATACTTTGGTGTGGTTTCAAGCGTACCAAATGTGGACACATTCAGAATTCAGAAGGAATTGGGGGATAGGAAAAGGGAGATCCTACATATTGAAGAGATGTCCTGGAAGCTAAAGAGCATGATACAATGGTTAAAAGAAGGGGATATTAACACCAAATTTTTCCATAAAAGTGCTTCAGACATAAAAAACAGGAATTCTATATGGAGGATTAAGAGATTGGATGGGTCATATGCTATCACTAATGCAGAGATTCAACGAGAAGCATATCTACATTTCTCGGATTTTTATCAAGCAAACCTGAATATTGGCGCATACAATCAGAATTGGATGCTTCAGCATATACATAGGATGTTTGATGATGATGCCATTAATGCATTGAATAGTCCTGTTACAAAAGAAGAGGTCCTTTCAATTCTTAAATCCTTATCCCCTGATAAATGTCTTGGACCTGACGGTTGGCCGTCAAAATTCTATCTGTTCTTTTTTGATCTGATGGGAACCGATATTACTGAGGTGGTGGAACAATCTAGGATTCAGGGGCACATGCCTGCAAATTTTAACTCAACCTTTATTGCTCTTATAAAAAAAACAATGGACCCATCTACTTTTGTAGACTTTAGACTGATTACTCTGTGTAACCTGATATACAAAATCTCCTCTAAGATCATTGCTAATCGTCTAAAGGTGACTCTGGAACAACACATATCGATGGAGTGGTATGGTTTTCTAAAAGGGCGGTCTATACACGATGCAATAGTAGTTGCACAGGAGGTCCTACACTCCATGCACTCTGACAAAAGGGAGGAACTTGTTATGAAGATTGATTTATTCAAGGCTTATGACTCTATTGACTGGTCATACATTCGCCTAGTTTTTCTTAAGATTACTTGTCAATTCCCATCATTCGTTGGATTATGTATTGCATCACTTCTATCAGATATGCTGTAATTATTAATGGGCTTCCCACAAATTTTTTTGAGGCGGGCAGGGGTTTACACTAGGGATGTGCTCTATCGCCTATGATTTTCATATTGATCATGGATGGGTTCAGCAAGATAATGCACAAGGCCGAGCAGAATGGGTATATTAAAGGATTTGCATTTTCTACAACAATCGCGGCCACTCATTCACTGTTTGTGGATGATATGCTGCTATTTGGCTCTCTTATCAGGAACCATTGGTTCTATACACATTATATGTTAATTAGATTTGGCTCAGTGACTGGACTTTGCATCAACAAGCATAAATATATTGTCATATATGAGTATGGTGCCATGGACAAAATATCATTTACTGCAGAGTTTCTGGGAGTCAGTCATAGGATGGAAACTGAGGGGTTTAAATATCTGGGATATCTTATCAAGCCCTGTAATTATAAAAACCGTGATTAGGGATGGATGATTGACAGATATAGGGAAAGAGTCGGCAAATGGACTCAACAATGGTTATCCATTGGTGGTCGTCTTATTATGGTTCAGGCGGTTCTTTCAAAATTGCTGGTCTACTGGGCGCACCTCTTTTATTTGCCGCAACAGACTATAGACGAGATCAACAAGATCACTGCTCACTTTTTATGGGGAGGAATCTACTCGGATCATAAATATCATTTAGTAAAACTGGAGACCTTGTACCTTCCTAAAAAACACGATCGATGGGGTATATTAGATTTGAGGACTTTTAATAATGCTCTGCTGGTCAAATATTTCGGGTGGGTGGTAAAGGGGCAGGGTATATGGAATGGAATTGTAAAATGCAAATATATTATTGGTGATCCTCTGCATCAGCTTCTAAATCAGGAGTTTCACACCCCAGCTTATATCTTGGCCATATGGAGGATTTTTGGAAAGGTCTTGGGGCATGTTGCTGTCCGCTTAACATGGCAGTTCAGTGATGGTCGAAGTAATCCTATTGGCTCCAGAGTGATTTTCAGCACCACTAGAAATATGGGTATCCCACCCTATCTCATTCATCGCCTGGCCCATAAGGATATTTTTTACATTTCACAAGCTATTGCATATTGGTCCTTTGGTGCCCCAGTGTTTAAATCAGCTAATCAATTAAACCTGGATGATAATGAGGCTGTGGTGTGGAATCAATATATTAATCTACTTCGAGGGGCTGGCCTATGTTATGATGCAGGAGGAGACATAATTACTTGGGATGGCCCTACTAAGGGGAAATCTGTAATTGTGAAAGACATTTATCAACACATAAATCTCACTAATTATGCGAGTCAACTGTCCTCCACATTCTATCAATTTTGGGGACACGGTATTCCTACCAAGATTATTTTGTTTGGGTGGCTGGTGTGGAAAGGCAAGATTTTAACATGGGATAACCTAATCAAAAGAGGACAATGTGGCCCTAACAGATGCACAATTTGTTGTCAGGGGGAGGAATCCATCATCCACTTATTTTTCAACTGTCCTACTATCAATTGGCTATGGAAGTGTTTCAATCATTTTCTAATGAATTCGACGTGGGTGCCGAGGGACTTCATATCTGTGGTAGAGGAATGGGGAAGGCTGAAGGGGAAATTCAAACACCTTCCTTTTTTCTTCATTTGGGAGGTGTGGTTGGCTCGGAATAGGTTAATTTTTGACAATATGCCTATTAACATTCCCCATATTTACTCTGCAATCATAAAATGGATTGACGTAAGGCCCATGGTCAAAGAAAACTTGGTTGATGGCTCTCACCGGATCAGACCACATGAAATTTCCATTCCAGCTTTCTTTTTTTATGGGGCCTGTTTGGATGGGGTCATCGGTTGTGGGGCTTGGGTCAAAATTTCACAGACTGAAATGATTCATGATTATTGGAATGGTGGTGAAGGGTCAAATAACATTGCTGAGATTATGGCATTCTTGGGTGCTCTTCTGGTTGTTATCCACTTAAATTTACCACATCTTACTTTCTATGGGGACTCCAGAATGGCGGTGGATGGTATCATGGGAAACATTACATTTTATAATCCAGGACTACAAGGTTTGTTGAAGCGGGCTAAAAAATTATGGGCAAGGTTGAACCAACTACCCATCATACATATTTTCAGAGAAAATAACACGCGTGCGGATGGAATATCGAAGAGAGACATCGATGCAGATTTTGGGGTCATTCACATTCTTCATTACAGAGATGGTTCTCTTATATGGAAAAATTCTGTCCCCCTGCCCTGATATCGATTTTCCTATTGCAATATTCCTGTAGATGATATATAGTTACAGTCTTCTTTTTTGACTCTACAAGACCTGCAAGCGAGCCTATCTGAATTCATTGAGGCACATCAAATATTTTTCTATGTTCCTACAGCTATCTTATTATTCCACTCTACTTTTTTTATTCTACTCAACCTGCAAGCGAGCCTGTGTTCCTAAAAATCTATCAAGTGAGCCTGAAAATCAATGACCCAGTCAGAATGCGTTGAGGCTCATCAAAAATTTTGCTACTGTTCCTGCAGATGATTTATGTTTCCATTCTACCTATTTGATCTCTTCTCAACCTGCAAGCGATCATGTATTCATAATACTACTCTATCAAGCGAGCCTGAAGATCATCAACCTTGTCAGATTGCGTTGATGCTCAACAATGTATACAGGTTTGGCTACCATTTCATCTATATTGGGCCCTCTTATTGTGATCTGTTTCTGTTTTTTGTATGATACAGGGATGGAGACTACACAATTTCTGCAGATTTAATTTGATATGAGATCCCTGCTCTCTGAAATTATACTTTCCACTCTACTGGGTATCTCTTTCTCACTCAGGAATGGTGTACCAGTTACATGTGGCAATGATGTCATGAAGTTTCCTTGCTTGCTACAGCTGTGAACGAAATGTATGAACAAATATACTGGCATATAATATACAATGTTTTTTTTTCCTCTGAAAAAAATGTAGCATTAATTTATATTTCTTTTTCTTCTCTGCTTACTTTTATGACAAGTTCGTTAATTTTTTTCCTATGGATCTTTCCTCTACTTAGTTAATTTCTCTGACAGTTACCAGTGAGCTCGAGACTGAACTACGCGGCCCACCACCCACCCCTTATTTGAAAAACACAACCACCCACCCCTTATCATTTACTCATGCATGTGGCATTTTCAACTTATTTTCTAATTTTTTTAAGGTTCTCTCACATAAATTCTTGTTCCTAATTGGTGCTGATGACCATACATTATTACCAAATTATCGGCATCTATTTTTTTTCTGTTATTCAATTAAAAATTAAGTAAACATATGTCATTGAGAAACCATTTCATCTTTGGTGTTGGACACAACGTTATTGGAAATTTGTTACATGAATTATCATTAATTGTTTGGTGAATTTATCCTATTTGGTTTATAATATTAATCTATTAAATTTATTAATTTTTAATATTATAAATCTTATATTATAGCTTGAAATATATCTTTTAATATATATTGGTAATCATTATCATCATCATAATAACAAAATATTTTATTAATATATAATACAATATTAATATAATAACAATAATTATATAATAATATGGTTGTTATTATTTAAATAGTTATTAATAATTAGAAATAATTAGAATTTAATAATATATATTTAATTGGTTGATATAAAGCTATAAAACCAAGTGTATCGACCACATTTACTAATATGGTTATAGATGTGATTAATATAAGAGACTATAGCACTATATCAATCATACTGGTATGTGATTGTGCTAATTAATATTAGTTTGAGACCATTTTGAAACTGTACAGACACTCATAAAATATTATTATAGAATATAAAGATCTAACTAACTTAATATATATATATATATATATATATATATATATATATATATATATATATATATATATAACCAAAATCCATAAACAAATAGGTGTGACAATACTCCTCTCTCTAATTGATAAATCTACCCTTTAAATCAATGAAGCTATATAAAAGTTATTTAAGAGTACGATACTATCTAGAAATCACAACGACCATTAAGTCTATAACTCTAAATTATACTATATTACAACATATTTTAGAGCAACACTATGTTTGTCTTGTGATGGTGGAATTTTGATAATGTGTTGGGAATGTTATAGAAAATATTTTGTTAGTGTTGATTTAGGATTTTGTAAAAGCACAATTTTGGAAGATCAAATTTGAGGTTGTATGAGACATCAAATTTGATATGATAATAATGATGATGGTTAACGTTTATTGAGATGAAGCTTTGGCTTATGTGACAAATTGTTCTCTTATGTTCAAAAAACTTGAAAAGAAGCCTCTTAACCTCACTATAATTCTGATATCATATAATAATTAAAAATTGGCTAAGCCCATAAGTTGTAAGCACGTGACTTTCAATTTTATTTTGGCTATCATGATTAAAAACAATTCGTAGGCAATAAATACAATCATTTTCAGTGATTCCAATTTTAATCTTTGGTAAACTTTATTTTCGATATCATGTTTAAAAACAATTTGCAGACATTAAAAACAATGATTTTCGGTGATTCCAATTTAAAATTTTAAGTAAACTTTAAATTTACTAGAATCCATTCACATGTATAAGTTAAAAGTAGCATAAAATATATTTTTTAAAGATGTTTTTTGAAAGATTCATATTTATTTTTGAAAGATTTTCTAATGATGATGATGTTGGTGGTGGTTAACGTCCACTGAGACCAATCTTTGGTCTATCAGACCTAAAGAAAAGAGTTATTTAGTTTGATTTAAGATTTATTCCTATGCTCATAAATAATCAGTTTCCCGGAAGCTCACTAATTTTGAAATTTTGACATCTTAAAAGGCTAGGAAGGTCAATATTGCAACAAAGATTATGAAATTGAGCTCTAATGTGGTTGTACGCGAGGCACTCTAAGAGGAAGTGATTTTCATCCTCGATGTTCATATTCTCATAGAGATGGTAGATCCTTTCCATCCATGGTGTTTTAGGAACTGTCCAACGACCTGTTTCACTATGGAGCTCATGAGAGTTCGTTCTAATCTTGGCTATATTAATTTTCTTCTTTGAGCTAGTTAAAACAGAGAGATAATTTTGATCTTCTAGGGTGGGGTTGATGACCTCCTTATAATATCTTAATTTTCTTTTAGCTGCTAGATCTTTCTCACACCACATTTTTTCTTTGAACTTAGAAGTAACAATTTTTTAATGTTATTAATGTTTTGCAATGCAACATTCTCGTCGATCTCCCAATGGTTTAACCAGGCCCTGGTGTCTTTATACCAACCTCGTTTAAGCCTTAGGTGGTTTTGGCTGGAATTTAAAGCTATATTAGGAATTCTATGGTCTCCTATGCTATTGAGCTTATGCTTGTACAACAGAAGCCTAGTCATAGCTAGGCTCTCGATAGGGGAAAGACCCACTTCTATAAGGAGAATAGGATAGGGTGTATTGCTTTTAATTTTAAGGTTATAAGTTATAAAACGCTTCTGGATTTGCTCAATCTTTCTCCAGGATTCTCTAGAGATGCTGCAACCCCAAACCTCACATCCATATAAGATAATAGGAGTGACTAAAGTTTCAAAGAGGAACTTCTTTCTATCCCACATTATGAGGTTTTCCATTTTACAATTATTTTCAAGACCAAAATAAGCTTTCCACCCCCCATTAATCCTTTTCTGAATGCTATAGTTCCAGTTGAGCTTGTGATGAATATCAATTCCTAGGTAATTGTAAGAAGACACTTCCTCCAAGTTACTATTGTCATACATAAAATTAGCGTAAGTGTCCTTCTTGGATTTGATAATCATAACTTTTGTTTTGTTAGTGTTAACAGACATACCCATGGTAGAGCAAAAATCCTTAAGAATTCTAAGTTGCTTATCAAGATCAGATGGGCACCTTGTGAGAAGAACAATATCGTCAGCATAGAGAAGAAGGCTGATGACTATCCCAGCTAAGATCGTGCCAGCACATCCTGCTTCCTCTAAACAACCTTCTAGCTTGTCGATGTAAATTCCAAATAGGGTAGGGGAGAGGGGGCAACCTTGTTTAACTCCAATATTACACTTAATATCTTTCGACCACCCCTCATTGCTCTTTAACTTGGCAATTACATTCTCGTATAACCTTATAGTGGCCGCTCTTAGTTCGAAAGGAACATTTAGCTCTTCTAATCTATTCCATAGGTTGTTTCTAGGAACCGTATCGAAAGCCTTTCTAAAGTCCACAAAGCAACAAAAGAGATTGGATTTATCAATGTGGAATTCATCCACAGTGATCCTAAGCGTAACGAGGTGGTCCATTGTTGAGTGTTGCCTTCTAAAACCTGCTTGGCCTTTAGCCCGTTTACCTTCACTTTCAAGCTAAATGCTCAACTTCTTTTCCAAAATAATACCATATAACTTGGCTAAGAGAGGGCTGATCATAATTGTCTGATAATTAGAGGGGTTATTTGTATCCCCACTTTTAAAAATAGGGATAATGAGGCTCTGAGTCCAAGGTTTAGGGAACCCTTGCTTGACCGCTTGGTTGAAAAGCTTGTGGATGTGGGGGATGAGGACAGGACCTCCAATTTTTAAGATTTCTGCCTAGTAACCTTCAGTGTATTTAGCTTTCCCATTTGCCAGGTGTTTAACCCCAAAATCAATGTCTTCTAATGAGAAAAATTCTTTCGTTGTGAGCAGGGTTTCAAAATCCTTGGCATTTGGAGATTCATAAAGATTTTTAAGATAGGAATTCCAGTCGTGTAAAACAATTTTATTATTATCTTTAGTTTTCCTAGTTAGAATCTGCCTCCAAAATTTCTTAGGAGCCACCTTAGAGAGGTGTAAGAGATTGATACGGGGGCATTAGGCACAATCAAATACCTTGTTCATAAGTAGGCATAGGGGTTCCCATGTTCTTAAAATTTCTTGTAAATATTATTATTCTGAATAAATTAGGAGGAATTTCCAATGTTGTCTAACCTCTAGAGAACCTGAGGAATGTGAAGAGTCAGTTAGTACTAAGTTAAGAATTCCAAAAGTCTGTTGAGTCATTGTGGAAACTGAATCGATTGATTTTTTATTTTGTATAACTCTAAGCCTAAAAGGCATTAAATGGGGAGTTCATAGCGTTTTTGAGCTAGAGTTAATAGGAGTCGAGTCCTGTTGGGAGGCAGAGTAGTGGGGTAGAAGGCCAATTGAAATTGAAGATCTGGCTGAGGACCAGAAGTTCTGTAAGTGAATTCATTTGTAAATATGAAAGGATTGCCTCCAGATTCTGTGTGAAATATGTGTATGTTCTTAATTGAATCCAGTAGGAAGAATTTTTGAGTTCTTGTGGGCAACTGAAACCTTGTGCTATGGCCGAATGGTGATTCTGAGTAAATAAGAAATTGGTTGAGAAAAATATTTGAACTGTAACCTCGGTGTTAATAATTGAATTAGTGGCTCTGTGTGCAATAGAGACTTGACATAATTTGTAATTATATCACTTGCGAAAGATTTATCACTGAAAGGATCGATCTTAATAAGGAGAGTGGAACTGGAATAAAACCTTGACTATGTCGATTTTGGATACAATTAAGATGGAGTCTACAATTCTGTGTTTTAATGGACAATGTTGAAATCTGTGTGGAGAGGCTTGAAATATTTTCAGAATTCCATTCTCCACGGATGTAATTCTGTGTAAGGGGCATTGTGAAATACTTGAAAATCAAGCTTGGAAGCTTCGTATTGACGGATTGAGGCGAATTCGTGAAGAGAGAATTAGTAACAGCGTTGGTGTGATTTGGAGGAATGATAATTATTGTTGGAGGGGTCGATGAATGGCTCAAGCTCTAAATGTAATTGAAATCTGGTCTGTGTAACAGTTAGAATAGAGAATCAGAATTGAAGGTAGAGATGGAGACAGTTACATTGTGCAGACACCGAATGAAGTTGAAGCGGAACTGTGAAGAGTGTCAGAACCATAAAGGATGAACAGTGATGGCGGGTTTCTCCATCCAAACCAGTTGTATCTCATAAAGGCGAAGGTGGTAAGTTGTTTTGTGAAAAACAACGCAATATACGCCGACATTTGACA
This sequence comes from Pinus albicaulis, assembly GCA_034641835.2. Lineage (NCBI taxonomy): Eukaryota > Viridiplantae > Streptophyta > Pinopsida > Pinales > Pinaceae > Pinus > Pinus albicaulis. The sequence continues at coordinate 78,283 of JAXQQM020069798.1, forward strand.
CGTGTCATAGAGTGGGTTTTGAAAACCATGTATATCGCGCGATAAACTCCATGCGGTTTGATCGTGCGATTACTGTCAGATTTTTGAGTGGTAGTGCGATAAGGTTACTGTTGTCGATTAAAAGAGGTAAGTTAATTATACTGTGGGCCGAACATTTATTACATTGATCGTGGGGTTTTAGCAAAGCACAGGACACGCTGCATGGGCCTGGATGCTACTATATGAATTTCGAGCCTCAATATATGTTGTGAGGGCCTGAACGTTGCTGTATTGAAGAAATAATGTTTAGCCGAATGCCTAATGGTGACGGAGAATCCGATTTCATTGGATTCAAATGAGGAAATATGTCGAATGATAAGGTTAGCCTTTAATGAAGGTTATGGATATATGAAAAAGAGAAAGCATTGCCATATAAGAGTGTGTGGACTACATTATAAAATGGGCCTTAAGACAAGGTTCATTCGAGCACCATGAGGTAAGGTTGAAACCCAAGAATTTATTTGGAGTATAAATGAAAGGTGAATAGTTGATTCGAATTTTCATAAGGTGGGTTTTCTTATGGCTTAATTAGAACTAAAGCTTCCGCATAAAAGAATCAAAACCTGGGTTGTTGTATTGATGGGGTTTTTATAACCTTTGGAGAAAAGGAGCTTCCGCATATAGTAGAGTTGAAATTTTGGGTTGTGTAAGTTACAACCAAAAGATTGAAATTGCATTGGATTGAAAATTGCATGCAATTTTACATGCACAGACAAGTGTAATAATGTGAGTCAAAGGGGTATCCCGACGTCATGTGGTATCAAAGCTAGAACTAGAATAGCTCTTTGAAAATTTATTTTTGCACATGTACTGAAACAGTAATGAGAGATTGGCTTTTAAAATCTGTTTAACAGAATTTGCAGATTTGGTTGAGTACAGAGTGAAGGTCTCCAGATGTGTAGAATTTTGAGTTGAAGACAAGGAGCCTTGAAGTTCTATTACTGTTGAAGAGTGATTGCAGGTTTGAAGAGGGAAGATCAAATTCTAAGATCTGATATACAACAAAGTACACAAAGCACAGTGAACAGGATTTGCAGAGTGAGTGGGAGACAAGATCGTGTATAAGTCATGCAGGAGGATAAAGAGGAAAATTGCAGTGTTCTCAAGAGAAAACAGGCAGTGTTTAACTCTGGTTGAAGGATTGGTTGCAAAAGTTAGAGTGCAGAAAATTGAAGACATCTCAGCTGAAGCAGATCACGGCTTTGAGAGCAGTGATAGGAGAGTCTAGCAAGGGATTCTGAGTGATAAAAGAGTGTGGCAGAACCTGGAAGATTCCCAACTGAGGTTGGATGACAGAGGTGTTCTTGAGAAAAGTTGCTGAGTGAAGCCTAGAGAGCAGAAGAGAGTGCTCAGAAGGTTCCAGCAGACAGGAGACCTGTACTTGCCAAAAGCCAGATCCAGAGGAAGAGATTGGTGAGGTAAGTTTCATCAAGAGATCTTGTTGTGGCAGAGGCCTAGTGCAGCTTGTGAGTGAAGAACTCCTAGAAAATAAAATGGCTACTAAGAGCCATAGCAGAGACTGCAGAGATTGCAGAGGTTCTGAGAGAAGCCACAACAGAAGAGTGACAGAAGATGCCAAAGCAGTTGGCATGAAGAAGAGACTCACCGATGCAGAATATTGGAAGGAGGTAGCTGAGATCAGAGAAAAATTTAAAAAACTGAAGAGAAGGATAGAAGAAAGCCAGAGAGTTGGTTGGCTCATGAATAAGAGAGTAAATTGGCAACCATTACAGTTGAAGTTGAGGCAAAGGAAGATTGCCTTATTGAGAGAAAAACTTAGAGCAGCTAAGTTGAAAGAAGAAATTTCTGCTTGTGAAGTAGAACAGAGCACATATGAAGAGGGGAGATCTGCAAGAGATCTTGTAGGACATGATGAAGACTTGAGGTAGCAAGAAGCTTGTCTTGCTGAGGAGGATATCATTGAGGATTTCCTGAATTATTGGACAAGTCCAGATGATGTAAGGGCTTGTGTTCTTGAGTCTGACAAATGTGAAGTGATGACAGACTCCACAGAGGAAGGAGAACCCAGAGTTCTTGAGGCGAGGATGGAAATTGAAGATTCCATGTGCAGACCTGTTCAAGAAGAAGTGCTTGAGGAAGCAGCCAAGGCTGAAAGGTCTTGTGATTTGAAAACTAAAAAGTTGTGTGTGTTTGCAGGTACACCACTGGAAGATGAACAAGCTTCAGAGTTTGTTGATGAGAAGGAGACATTGGATCTGAAATCTGTTCAGATCAATGCTGAGATAGTGAGATCTCAGGAAGAGATGAAGAAAGAAGAGACAAATGAAGATATTCAGCAGAAGGGCCAGCAGAGGATTGGTCAAGAACAGGCAGAGGTATAAAAGGATGTGTGAGGTTCCCAAAATCTACTCCAGTTGAAGTTGTTGAAGTGTATAGAATGTTGGATTCTCAGAGAGAAGAATTGGAGAAGTAGAGGACCTATGCACAAGATGGTTTGCTGAGGAAGCAAGGCAGGGAGATCTTCATGGATGGAGTTCATGGCGCAAATGATGGAAGAAAAGTAAGACTAGCTGACAGTCTCATAAAGGATGCAGATCAACATGCTGAGGTGGTAACAGAATATTTAGGAGGAAGTTCAGAACAACACGCTGATGTGTTGTCAAGGGAGGAAAATGTGTTAAGACCTTTGAATTTTACTGCTGATGATTCATGTGTTAATCATGCAGGAAAAGAGGAAGAACAACAGTTGGAAGTTGTCAGAGAGATGAATAAGAAGGAACCTGTGTTGGCTGAAAACATAGTGAGGGATCATCATTTGGACATGGTGATTGGAGCAGTGGAGATGACTCTGACAGCTGAAGATAAAGATGATGAAGAATCTTTGAGTCTTGCACCGGACTTAGAATTTCCTGGAGAAGGATTGATGACTAGGTCATCAAATGAGACCTTTGGGTCTTGTGGATTTGAAACTGATAGTTTGTTTATGTTTACAGGAAAGGCTGAAGACAATCCATCTCTTGGAATTTTCTTGGGAAAAGAAAAGTTGTTGCAGAAGGAAGGTGAGACCAACATGTCTCACATGTAGGAACTTGTCCCCACCATTGATAGAGAGGAGTTGGCTAGTTGGATGGGCCAAAGCCAGCCTGAAGAGAAATTTTTAGAAGCTGCTGAAGTAAAGGAGAATCAGCATTCTATGCTGACAGAAGATGAGAAAGCAAAGCTTAAATCACTTGGTTGGACTGCCAGAATCCATCAAGAAGGTGACAGGCAATTGCTGAAGATTTCCCATGGAGAAGGAGAAAATGCCAGGTTTAAATTAAAACATACTGAAGATGTAAGACAAGCAAAGAAAGTATGGCTGGAATGTTTGCTGAGAAAATTTATGCAAGAGAGAGAAACTACAGACACTGGAATGAAAGTGCCTGAAGATGTGAAGAAAAGAGGAGTAGATACTAGCTTGCAGAATTTAATTCTGTTTACTAGTATACTGGATGGGTATGTTACTACAGGAAGACAATTGATTGATGATTTATCTTCTAAAAGAGGATTTGCAGATGATGAGCCAAAGCATGTTGCAGAGGGACAGGAAGTTTGGCAAGACACAACATGGGGGATGACATCTGCAGGAATTGAAAACGTGTTAGTAATAGCAGTAACAACGAGAGCAGCAATGTTAGCTGCCACAAAAAGTGGAAGCAGCAGCAGTAGGCAAGGAAATATCTAGCTAGAAGATAGGTTGGACAAAGAATTTGAAGACATCAGGGAGCTGATGATGAGAGCGACTCACGAACAGCAACCAGCAGCAGGAAAGCAGGAGAATTTCAGCAAAGGAAATACAAAGGCAGATTGTGAGAGTACAGCTGGAAGCAGATTGCAGAACAAGATTTGGAGACCTGGAGAAATGCAATTGAAGGATGATGCAGCTGATGGAAAACAACAAACCAAAGTATGGTATTCGGGAGGCAGAGATCAAAGACACATGATCAGGAGATCATGAAAAATTTGAACCTTGGGATTCTGATGTAGGGGCATTAGGCACAATCAAATACCTTGTTCATAATTAGGCATAGGGGGTCCCATGTTCTTAAAATTTCTTGTAAATATTAGTATTCTGAATAAATTAGGAGGAATTTCCAATGTTCTCTAACCTCTAGAGAACTTGAGGAATGTGAAGAGTCAGTTAGTACTAAGTTAGGAATTCCAAAAGTCTGTTGAGTCATTGTGGAAACTAAATCGATTGATTGTTCATTTTGTATAACTGTAAGCCTAAAAGGAATTAAAGGGGGAGTTCATAGTTGTTTTGAGCTAGAGTTGATAGGAGTCGAGTCCTGTTGGGAGGCAGAGTAGTGGGGTAGAAGGCCTCTTGAAATTGAAGATCTGGCTGAGGACCAGAAGTTCTGTAAGTGAATTCATTTGTAAATATGAAAGGATTGTCTCCAGATTCTGTGTGAAATATTTGTATGTTCTTAATTGAATTCAGTAGGAAGAATGTTTGAGTTCTTGTGGGCAGCTGAAAACCTGTGCTATGGCCGAATGGTGATTCTGAGTAAATAAGAAATTGGTTGAGAAAAATCTTTGAACTGTAACCTCGGTGTTAATAATTGAATTAGTGGCTCTGTGTGCAATAGAGACTTGACATAATTTGTAATTATATCACATGCGAAATATTTATGATTGAAAGGATCGATCTTAATAAGGAGAGTGGAACTGGAATAAAAGCTTGACTATGTTGATTTTGGATACAATTAAGATGGAGTCTACAATTTTGTGTTTTAATGGATAGTGTTGAAATATGTGTGGAGAGGCTTGAAATCTTTGTAGAATTCCATTCTCCACGGATGTAATTCTATGTAAGGGGCGTTGTGAAATACTTGACAATCAAGGTCGGAAGCTTCGTATTGACGGATTGAGGCGAATTCGTGAAGAGAGAATTAGTAACAACGTTGGTGTGATTTGGAGGAATGAAAATTATCATTGGAGGGGTCAATGAATGGCTCAAGCTCTGAATGTAATTGAAATATGGTCCGTGTAACCGTTAGAATAGAGAATCATAATCGAAGGTAGAGATGGAGACGCCGAATGAAGTTGAAGCGGAACTGTAAAGAGTGTCGGCACCATAAAGGATGAACAGTGATGGCGGGTTTCTCCATCCAAACCAGTTGTATCTCGCAAAGGTGAAGGTGGTAAGTTGTTTTGTGAAAAACAACATGATATACGCTGGCATATGACACGCATCCTAGAGTGGATTTTGAAAACCATGTATATTGCGCGATAAAATCCATGCAGTTTGATCGTGCGATTACCGTCAGATTGTTGAGTGGTAGCGCGATAAGGTTAATGCCATCGATTAAAAGAGGTAAGTTCGTTATACTGTGGGACGAACGTTTATTACATTGATCGTGGGGTTTTAGCAAAGCACGAGACACGCTGCGTGGACCCGGATGCTACTATATGAATTTCGAGCCTCAATATATGTTGTGAGGGCCTGAACGTTGCTGTATTGAAGAAATAATGTTTAGTCGAATGCCTAATGGTGACGGAGAATCCGATTTCATTGGATTCAAATGAGGATATATGTTGCATGATAAGGTTAGCCTTTAATGAAGGTTATGGATATACGAAAAAGGGAAAGCATTTCCATATAAGAGTGTGTGGACTACATTATAAAATGGGCCTTAGGACAAGGTTCATTCGAGTGCCATGAGGTAAGGTTGAAACCCAAGAATTTATCTGGAGTATAAATGAAAGGTGAATAGTTGATTCGAATTTTCATAAGGTGGGTTTTCTTATGGTTTAATTAGAACTAAAGCTTCCGCATAAAAGAATCAAAACCTGGGCTGTTGTATTCATGGGGTTTTTATAACCTTTGAAGAAAAGGAGCTTCTGCATATAGTAGAGTTGAAATTTTGGGTTGTGTAAGTTACAACCAAAAGATTGAAATTGTGTTGGATTGAAAATTGGATGCAATTTTACATGCGCAGACAAGTGTAATAATGTGAGTTAAAGGGGTATTTCGACGTCAGAGATTCTCTTGTCTTTTACGACTATATTGCCTTTTTTTCCTTTTAGTTAGGGCTTTGTAGATTTTTATCTTGTCAATTTTGAGAGATTCATCAACAACTTCTTTAATTTATCTCCTCGCACTTTTACAATCTTTGTCATACCATGGGTTGGTTTTGCTATTTTTTTTATTACTTGAGACTTCAATTGAGAATTTGTTAGTAGAATATGAGAGGGTTGTAGTAAAATTATGATAGAGATTATGTACGTTGTCTATACTAGATAAAGGAAGAAAATTAGTTTTTAATTCATTTAGAAAGAGATAATTTTTATTTCTATCAAAGATTAAGTTCTTTTGACTATAAGGATTATCTTTTATGGGATCTCTATACATGACAAAATTGAGAGTTATGAGTAAAGGCTTATGATCAGAGTTAGGCTCGTGGTCGTCTAAGATGTCAAAACTTATTATTTCATTGTATAAATGGAGATTGGAAATAACGTAGTCTACCACGATGCTGCCAAGCCCATGGATGCAGGGCATCTAGCTAGAATTGGGCCACTTCTTTAGACTGTTGCAAATTATGAGATCCTGAGCACTACAGAGCTTGACTAGCTCCGACCCAAATAAATTATCCCCGAGGTCTTGAGAGCTTCTTTCGTACCGGATAGCCAGAGTAAGGTCTTCATCTAACCAAAGAGGATCGGGGTTGGAATGATTGCTTAGAAGAATAGCTTGGTTGCTTGAAATTTGAGCATTAAATTCATCCACTAAAAGGATATTACCTTCATTCCTTAGGCTAGAAATATCATTCTCTAAACCATTGTAAGGACTATTTTTATCTAGATTATTTTTCTTATAGAAGTTAGAATTAATGGGGGAAAAATAACTTTACTGTATTGATATATTGCATATATATTTTTTTTCCAGAAGAGAAAAAAATAGTTTAATTTTTTTTATCACAATGAAAAAATGATTTTATTAAATTTTATTAAAAAAATAAAAACAAAAACGTAAAAGATGTTTTTTTTAAATGAAGAAGTAAATTAGAAAATTTGGTTTTTTTAAATGAAGAATTAAATTATACGAATTCATAAAAATAATATTTTAAAATTATTTTGTAATAAATATTTAATTTACAAAAATTTAAAATATAACTTTAGCTATAATTTTTTTTCGATTATCCATATTCATTACAGTTCAATTTCATAATCTTTGTTGCAATACTGATCTTCCTAACTGTTGGGGTTCCCATGTTTTGGCCAGGTTGACAGAGACCAAAAGATGAGACAACATAGAACCACTTTCAGACCTTAGGATCTAGCCCTCCTAGGTCCAGAGAGGGATCTCTCTATGATTATCAAAGGATATATGTCTGTAAGGTTCTCAATTATGATTTTAGGCTAGTTATAGGCTCAAGGTCGTTTGTTTGATTGTTTGAGTGAACATCAAGGCCATTGGGCAATGGAGTCAAGAAAGGATTTACTTATGTTCAATGTGTAAGCTTCAATTGGGCTAGTCATCTAGAGCATTTGGATCTCAAAGACTAATTGGTGGGATGGAACACTAAGGGATGAGAATGAAGGATGGAAAACCGTCTGATTCCGTCTATAGATTAGGCCAGAGGTCATTTAACTCCAGGCCTGCTTGGACAAAACCATAGGCAACACCAGGGGTCTTGAAAAGGTTTGTATTGGAAGGGCAGGTTATGAAGAGGCAGCGACAGGCTTTACACCTCCCAATGTTCCTAACCTCTTCAATTAAATCTTAACAAAGACATCCGAACACTGATTCTATTAACTTGCACATCAGAGAAAAGGCAATAATCATCCACTACCCTGGTTTAGTTAATTAAAAACAATATTCAGACACACAATGAGCAGAAAACATTAAAGACTGAGAGAGCTGGGATATAAGGTACCTAACAAGGGTAAATCTTATATCATGCATTCAGATGTCAGTCAGAAGAACATGAAATGAAATGGAAATAAACACAGAGATAAGAAGAACATCACCGACTGTTGTAGATCAGGATCCAATGAAAACTGCTTATTATGTTAAACACAACACCAATCAGGTACATCACTGCCCAAAGCTTTTACATTCAGCCTGAATACATCCTATTTCTCAGCCTATCATACCACTACCACGCAGGAAACTTGGCTCGGGACAAAAAGGCTTGCAATTCACTGATAATGCATCAACAACCATTACAATGATATCCCTCTGTGCTTTATAACAGAAGAGACACAGAGGACCGGCTGAGGAGGTAGGTGAGTTTTAATTGTTACAATTAAACACCACAATGAATGCAGGGCCGAGGCCCATTCTGCTTGATACACTATATATTTAATCATTGTCACCTCTCTCGTGAAAGAAAGATCTGCTCCAGATACGATTTGACCTTTGGGCTGTAGTACTTCAGGTGATTTGAACAAAATGAAAGAACTTGCTGGGAGGTCTGCCTCATGGATGTTAGATTGCTCTGAACTATAGCTGGGACGGAGAACTCCTTCAGGGACACGACGCATAATAAATACTGTATGGAAGACCTGTCCTTTATGGAAAGACATTCTGCTGATAAGAAACCTTGATATTACCTCTTATTGATGTTCAGGATCTCTAGAATCAATCCTCGGGGTCTTTTAAAATGATGCTTTGCCTCTTTAAACCTCTGTTTCAGGGCTTAAGATCTTTGTTGAAGCACACTAATCCCTCTGCCCTGTACTGAAAATCCTTGCTGCTTCATGACTGCCTCTGTCGGGTTAACTCGAGCTTTTAATGGCGCCGACAAGATTTTCGGTGTTTGATCTCCGCTTTCCTTTAATGTAAGCCCTGACAGCCCCATTCCTTGACCTTCCTGATGGTACTGACTCATTGGATTTGATCCTGACTGCGCCTCTTGCCATTGAGGCATTACTTTGAACAGCGGCGGTCCTCTTCCTCTAGAAACTCTGCAACACAGCACACTTTGTGACGAAAACGGTGGACGGAGCAATGGACGCAGGGTGAACGAAATGGTGGCGCGGCGGTGGCGGAAACAACGATATGATGCAAACGAACGATGAAAATGCAGTGGAGTGGTGGAATGCGCGGATAATAGGGTTCAGTGTGAATATGCAGCGTAGACCGTTAGATCCTGGCCTGGAGACGAGGATCAACGGTGGAGATTGACCCATGGTAACAATATATGAAACTGACAAAATAATCAAAATGCAAGAAATGCGACGGTGATGAATGAAATAGTGGGACCCAGCAGAGGCGGAGGGCGATTAGATCCTGACCGTTAGATCGGGGAAGGATGAACGGCCCAGATGTAATCGGGGGGGAGGCGGAAGAAGCTGCGATTAATGCTGGACCGTTGATCTGCGGAGAAACGGACGGTCCGGATTGAATCGGAGGACAGAGAGAGGACTCGCGATCAGCGGAAGAGGGAAGAGCGATGGCCGTTGGATCATGTAACAGACGGACGGCCAGGATTTAATCAGGGAGGCAGAGGGAAGGTTTGCGATCAGCGATCGGAAGGGGAAGCGATTGAGCGCTGACCGTTGGATCGGCTGGGAAACGGACGGCCAGGATCTAATCGGGGGACGGAGAGAGGGTCTTGCGATTGCGATCAGGCATGGGCTTGCGATTGAGCGCAGACCGTCCGATCAACCGACAGATCAACGGTTGGGACAAAAATCAGAGGGGCAGGTGCGATGGAGCGATGACCGTCGGATCTGTGAGAGAATGGGCGGTCCGGATTAAATCGGAACATCACAATCGGGAGGTACACACTGAGCGTTGCGATTGCGATTGGGTGGAGGCTTGCGATTAAGCGCTGGTCGTTGATCTCGGGTCCAGATCGACGGTGGGGAGGACCATCGGAGGGGCAGTGCGATCAGCGCGGGACCGTTGGATCGTGAAACATATGGATGATCGTGATCAAATCGGAAGGTTTCAATCGGGGGGCGGACTTAACATGTTCCGATTGCGATGGGAGGGGGGCCTGCGATTAGCGCTCAGCCGTTCGATCGAAGCAGATCAACGGTGCGGAGCAGATTGCGGGACTTAACGTAGTAAAACAATCGCATCGGGTTTTTTCAGTTGTTACAAAGGATTTTCGCACCTGCCCGGCTTCCGATTGCGATTGGCCCCGGGACTTAAGCGCTTGGTCTTGGGTGACGGGCATATGTGGGGAAGTGGTTGAAGGGGCTTAATGGGAAAGGGGCTGTGGCCTGAATTAAGGTCGGAATATGGGTTTTTTGCCCATTTTAATGGGTTTTAAGGGATTTAAAGGGAAACGATAAGGGGAAAAAGGGGAAAAAGGCTAAACAAAGGGTAAGAGGGGGAATTTAAAGGGGATTTTAGAGGGATTTGAGGGGTAAAAGGGGAAATAGAAGGGGAGCCAAGGGGGAAATAGAAGAGGCTAAATGAGGGTAACAAAAAGGGAACTTGGACAAAGGGAAAAAGGGGAGAATTGATGTATGTTGCAGGGACAAAGGGAGGAATGATAGGCCTTTTTAGCAATTTTACTAGCAGAGGGGGATTTGTATTAGGCACAGCAAATGAGGGACTTCAAGGAGGATGGATTTTCAGGGGAAAGGCATTCCTTGAAGAATCAACGATGAATTAGCCCCCTATTTTCTTGTCAAAAATTTCATATGGGGGCTAACAGTGGCTCCACATGGGGATGGCTTCTTCTTGAAGGAGTCAAGAATTCAGAAATTGATCTCTTGGTGTAGGCCAGATGCCTGCTGCTATAAGCCATCTTTCTTCTTTCTTTAGATTAGCTGCCACAATATATCAGATACACAAATCAGCAGAAACATTTTCCCAACCAATCTACCTACCCAAACTAGAGTTCTAACAATCTTCCCTTGGGTGTGTTAGTATGAATTCTTCGTCGAAGTGTACGAAAAAGAACCACTTTAGCTACGCATAACTAATAGCCCTAACAATAATAATGGCTGCAAAACATCTTCAGATCTGCAATTAGTAGTTAAAGTGCTGCAACAAACAGATCTATAAATAGAAAGACATTAAGCAGTAAAGTAAAGAGTTTGCTCCATGCATCCAACAGACAAGACAAGAACACGATTTTTGAATGAATTTTTTATATTACAGGGCACCTGGGAGGAAACAAGAAGGTGTATCCAGATCTCCTCAATGGGATGGGTTCTTTGTAGTCCTCAGCACTTCAGATCTAAGCTTTCTCTCTCTTGTAGATGTAGAAAACCCAATGCAGAAAGTATAGCTCAATGGGAGAAAAATGGTAGAAATGAGACCAAGTGTATAGATCCAGCGTGATCTAATAGGCAACAAAAGGTGAAGAATGATGGGGAAAACTCTCCTATTTATAAAAAAATATTGGGTCATTCTAGATCTTGGTGCATGATTAAAATAATGTTAATCAAATCTAGATCCACCTCTACGGAATATTTTATTATTATTTGTTGGAGGGAAAGGTGTTTGACTTGGGTCAAATCCCTTGATTAGTGAAGAATAAATAAATAAATGATTTATTTATCTTTTTAAGGAAGTGGTTGGGATATAATCAAATAAATAATGATTTATTTAATTAATGGTGGTTGATTTGGTCATATTTAACAAGGAATATTATTAAATAATTATTCCTAGAAAATAATAAGATAACTATGGGTTTATCTCATTAATTTCTTTGTTTTTGGGTTAAACATGACTGGGAATAATAATTAAATTATGGTTTAATTAATTATTCCTTTTGGGGTTTCCTAATTAACATAGTGAAAGCAGTTTTACTTGGGGTAAAACTGGTCTTACATGGTGTACTTGGGTCCATCTAATGATGGAAAGTTAGATGACCAAAAAATGGTGTAACAGATTGCCCCCCAGCGTGCGAGTGTCAGGAGCAAATCGTATGACCGAAGTACGTTGTAAGAAGACAATTACTAGACAACAAAAGGGTATGTCAGAGAGAGAAATATGAGGTAGATAGTGTGCTGAAGGACTAGACCCTGAGGAGACGAGACTCGCAGGTGCAACAAGTCTCTGTTATGAGAGGGTACCTGTGCTGAAGGCGGCGGGGGAGGCATACCTATGCTCGCCGTGACAAAGTACAAAAGAATAGTGTGTCCAGTGAACAAGGGACCGAACCATAGAGTACAGCTGGCATAATCAAGAGCCAGATAAAAATACAATGAATAGTCTCACATACATGCCGTGCCTGGGATAACAGCCAGGACTAGTACAATATCATCTGAGTACATGAGATAAATACAACCCAAATGCCCCCTGTAAATGGGGAAGGGCTCACAAACTCTGACTGATACATGCAAATCATAGAGGTGCTGCAAGTGGCTAAGGCCAACATCATCAAAATCTGGAGCGGCATCAAAGGCTGCAATGAAGAGGTCATTCGGGCATGTGGGGGGCTACCTGCAGGGCCACCCCCTCATGAGGGCTGAGACATCTCACACACGCCCGGGAATCATCAAGAGCTACTGCTGGGTCACTGGACTGTCCAGTATACGAATCTCGATCATGCTGAAAGGAGCTGGAGAAGCAACCAAGTCAAAGGGAAGTGAGAAATCCCCCTGCCTGATCCGAGGCACCGAACAAAAGTGGAAGTTGGAACCAAGGTACACCGCCCTCTAGACCGTGCTTCTGGAATAAATATGCTGAGGTCGACAGAAGGAGGTCCGCCGTAGGTGAGGCAATGAGAGAACCTCAACTAAGGCACGAGAGAAGAGCAATAGAGCGACGGACAGACCGACACTAATGATGATGGTGGAAATGGGAAGGATGGAGTGGTGAATGGACAACTTCCCTTGCTAGAGCATAAAGGGCATGAATGACATGGCAGCAACTGACACAATATCGAAGGGGACAGGGGACAGTGGGGCTGAAGGTCATGAGATGCGACACAAGAGAGGAACCAAGCAAAAAGAATGGAGGGCTATAGTAGGGTGTAAAAGGATGCAGGATAGACTCCATGAATGCAATGATGACTCAACTCGGATGCTCTAAGCAAGGGCGACTAGATAGTGCTGCCACACAATAAAGGCCCCAATGGGGGGTCATAGAAACATGAGTACAAATTGGGCACTCATGACGAAAATCAACACGAACATGGACAAGTAAGGGGGCGAAATGGTGCCCCAAGTACAAGTGTCGTAAGTGAGGAAATTCGATTTTAAGGAGCGGTGAAGTGACCCTTCGTGGAAAAAAGTGTCCGGGTGAAGTATCAAATCACCAAAAACTAAGTAAAACCCATGTGAGAGCTCGGTGAGATCTATCCAGCGGTGCTGACGGTTCGTCGAACGGGGCTACGATGTGGTCGCAGCAGTCGAAAGAAGAAACAGGGGTTCTCTTTTAATGAGGCAGTTTTCCCTCCAAAATCATTCATTTGCTATTGTTGTTGTGGTGAATGTGGAGAGGAGAGAAGGCCCTAAATCTTGCGGCGAACGTAGCGGACAAACCGACCGTTGGATTCGAGATCTGTCAGTTGGAGGCGAGAGGCCTAACCTTGCTCTTGCACTTTGATGGATTACATTTGCAGTTGAGGGCCCAAAACCCCCAGAAACATCCCCTCCTTCATCTCTATGGCCGGGTCGCACTTTTTGGGGCAAAAAGTACGACCCAGGACGCAGGTATTAGGGCAACAAGTGCGACCTGGTCCAGAAAATGGCAGAAAACTACGACCTGGGAGATGAGGGGGGTTTGGTGCTGTTTTATGGCTGGGAGTTGGATTTTGGTGAAGTAGGAAAAATGAAAAAACAGATGCTGGCTATCCTTACAAATCCTTACAAATGATGTAAGGGCCTAGCCATAATGAGTCAAACTTCCCATGACCTAGGAAATCATGGGCCTGGTCATATACTAGAACAAGGTCGCCTTTGCGAAAAGTGCGAGGTTGGACTTTTTGGTCATACTGAGCTTTGGTGCGTGTTTTGGCCGCTTCCATGGTTTGCAAGGCAACACGGCGGTCTTCGGCGGCACGCTCAAGCATGATAAGTCATTGTTCTAGCGGTGGGGTGTCACGGAGAAGTTCAACGGCTAGTTGTAGAGAAGGAATTTCACACTCGATTGGTAAGACAACCTCCTCTCCAAAAACGAGGTGAGGAGGGTTATGGTTGGGGGGCAGAGGTGCCCCCAAGCATGGTATGGTCATGCCAAAAGGTATCTAGAAAAATGGGAATCTAAACACATTTTAATGATGTGGTGTGCCATTTGTTCTGGTTATGGTTATGCAGTTTGAGAAAGGGAATGGAGGATTACCAATCTCTTTTGGTACTGCATATGGGGATCAAATGGACTTTACGTTTCCGAATTGGCATACTTGGTGTCACTATCCCAAAAGGAGGATTTGGAGATAATGAACTGATGCTCTCGTAGAAAAGCTATAGGTTGGTCAACAATAATGTCTAAGAGACTGGGTTGCTGATGTAAGATGAGGGAACGATAAGGGGTATCGTCCCGAGAGTGATCTGAAGGGATATGGGACTCTAGAGGTTCTTCTAAATGTGGAAGAATACTGGGTCTAGAGTCAACACGACCAGATACACTAGGAGAGTGGTGGAGAATGGCGTCTCGTGGTCTCTCAAATGTGGGTGCCCCCTTACCCAAACATTGGGTTTTGATGTAATGGCCACAAGGTGTATGTGGTGTCAACGCATGGGTTCGACGTAAGGGGGAATAGATAAAGTCAAGGGTGGGAATTTCTTCCATAATGTCGTCATCGTGATAGAAGATGGGGTGACTGGTGGAAGAAGAACCACCTGACATGGTGAAGTGGCCTGAATCATCATCATGAGAAGAGAGGTTCACATGCGCATCGTCACAATGGGTGACCGAAGAGTAAGTAGATAACGGATCTACCGATGTTGAGCCCAAGATGACCGCTGAAGGAAGGTCAAGCGAAACAACAGGGGAGGATTCTGATGGAACGTTCCCCAATGGTCTCATGGATGATGACAGGTACAAAATGGTGACTGAGGGCTCCGTTGGCTTAAAAGCGGGAGGCGGAATGTGAATGTCCTCTGGTCCGATTGAAGCGGCCTTGAATTGGCGGTACAAGTCCAAGGAGGAACGGTACTCATCAAGGCGGGGACAGAGGTGGGTGTAATGGCCGTGAAAATCGCACAAGGCACAAGGGTGGTTTGTGCGCAAGTGTTTGAGTTTTGGGAGGGAGTCGGGGATAGTGACATGGACTTCTGGGAGATCAGAGTCGGGGAATGTCTCGTTGACCAGAAGCTTGAGGTGGGGCAATTCGGGACACATGTGAGTGGCATGACCGACGACATCACACAAAGCGCATCGAATGGCGGGCTTGGGTGGTCGTGGGAGGGTAAGGGATGTCAGGGGGGCCGGATCTGGATGGGTTGCCCCCTTTCGGGCTTTGCCTTTCTTCCCGGGAGCCGTCACAACAGGAGAAGGGTCCTGTGGAGGTGCTGGGGGCACAGTGGCTATGGAGGAAGCGAGGGGGACCGGTTGAACCGGTGTCAAAGCCATATAAGGTTTGGGGTGAGCAGGGGGGGTGGCGGCTGGGGGGTCAAGGTACCAGACCGGAATGCCCAAGGTCAAATGAGGGAGAGAGAGGGTGGCCATGACGGGGACGGAATATACTCTAGGAGGGGGAGCCAAGAAGGGGATCGGTCCAGCAGGGTAATGACCAGGAGGTACGGCTCCGAGATGGTTAAGGCCAGGGGGAACCGAGCCGGGAGGATAAAGAGGTTCGGGGATACCAGCTGTGGGGATACCAGCTGTAGGGGGAGGGCCAGAAGGAGGAGGTCCGGCTGGCTGAGATGAATGGCTAGGGGCGGGTTGCGGAGGGCGGGGGGGAGGTTGCGTACTAGCCGAGGCAGGCCGTTTATGGGCAGCCTGAGACGATTGCATCTTGCAAACATTCGATGTCGGGATCAGAACAGGAGGGGGAAGGTGAGGGAAAGTACCAAGTGCAGGAATCTTTATAGACGCCGGGGGAGACACTGGTCAAGGAATCGACGGTTCGCTTGTTGGTTACAGAAGAGATGGTGGTCTCAGAGGAGGTCTGAGATGGCGGCTCATGATAAGATAGCTGGTCAATGGTGACTATCTTCCCATTATGTGGAAAAGACATCTTGCGGAAAACCGCGGATGGGACAGTAGACATGGCATAGGTGTAACTTCGTCCCAATAGAATGTTGTAGTCTAGAGGGGCGTCAATGACTTCGACGTCAACGCAAAATGTACCTACTCGGCGAGGGCAGTGATGGGATGGCTTACGAACAAATAATGGGTCAGAGGTGACCGTCCCACGCGAAGGTGATCGTGGGAAGGGGCTGCCTCATGGATTCGAGTTGTTTCCAAACCGGCGACATCACGCGGTGTGGATGCCCCTCGTCACTGATACACCGGAAACGATGGCGTTCGTATTTTGACCGAGATTTGGAAGGCGCATTTTAAGGAGGGAGGGGAGGTGGTCCGATTGATTGGTGCTCTAAAACGAAAAAAATCATCTGGTCGTCAGCAGGATCTACAGCGCCCACGGCAGATAGTAGAGCCTTCTTTTGGGAAGGGCCCGACCGGAGGAGTTCCAGTATGGAAATGGCAGCAGGGGACTGCGCCAAATCATCTACTATGCTATACGACTGAGCGGCTCGACCGGAAGCAGCATTTCGGCGTAATGGTCCCTTTGGAATCTTTGGATGAACCTCAACTTTGGGTTGAGGGATGTGTAAGGGGCCATTGGATGTCGAAAGAGGCTCTGCAGAACCTGAAGAGGGAGGCTCGGGAGCAGACTGAGCAGGAGGCTTGGGGTACTCGCGAGACCGAGTTTGAAGGTTAAGGTCGACGGTTAGAGGCGGATCAGAGTTCATCATGAGGATCTGGTAATTGGAGGAACCAGAAGGGGAAGGTGGAGTGGCCACCTGTCCGTCAGGTGGTTGGGTAGCCATGAATCCCTGCTGTGCATCCACCTGCGCGTGAGGGGGCGGGGAGCGCTGTTGCAGGGGTTGAGAAGGCAAGGGAGGCGAAAGGGCATATGCTGGAGGAGTTGGCGCGCGAGGCTGCGGATAAGGGTAATGGTTAGGTTGGGAAACATTGAGGTAAGCAGGAGGTTGGGCAAAAGGATGAGGCATGCCGTATCCTGGATGCATGCTACCGGGAGGGGGGGGAGTGCAGGAAGTGGTGCCCCCTCCCCCAGGAAAACACTAGCTTATGTGAGGTTGAGCGGATGGATGAGAGATGGGTCCAATGATACTGTTGGTGGCATGGGGTGCCCCCGGTGTATGGGCATCATTGGGTGTGGGAAGATCAGGTAGGACAGTAGGATCATAACCTGTCTGAGCGTAGATCAGGTCATACTTTAACGCCATTTGGAGGGCATCTTCTTCGGTTTGAGGAAAATGGGATGCGGCATCTTTCCCGATAGGGGACAAGAGAGATCTAAGGAACCAGTCCATGTAGACACGGTCTTCGAAGGGAGGAGATTGGCATAAGCTCCGTCGTCTTCGCCATTCCTGGACATGGGTAGAAAGGCGGGTCGAAGAGGTTTGCTTGAAGGAAGTTAAGAGTTCGATACCAGTGTCATAACGAAGGGGAAGCTGGAAGTAAGATAAAAAAGCCCGGGCAAGAGTTGCAAAGGTGGTATGGGAGGAAGTGGGCTGGTCAACATACCACTTAGAAGCTTCGCCCGTAAGCGTGCGTTGGAACAGTCTAAGACGAACAGAGTCATCGATAATGGAGGTAGATGAACACCACATGTGGAAAGATCGAACATGATTTGAAGGATCTTCTCCAGCACGACCTTCAAACTTTGGGATGTCGGAAGGGAGCTTTGTCGGCATAGCGGGCCAACTAGCGTCATGATGTATAGGGTCGTTTATCAACCGGTCCAAATCGGGGAGGCTGAGGCTTGCCAAGAAGGGGAGCACGGGTGAAGCCGAGGTGGTTCTGCTAGTAGTAGTCCCAGCATTGGGGCCGGGATTCCCGCTAGTGTTAGGCCCTGGACCAGACATAGTGGAGGTGACCGGGGGGAGAACCAGAAGGAAAAGGAGAACCCAAAGAATTATAGAAGGACTGGCTCGACGATGGTGGGACGGAGCAGGTCGATCGACCGGAGACTGAGGGTGAAGGCCAAGGAGGCTCCGGGAAGGGTTCCTTGGGGGCGCAATGATGACAGGAAGAAGGAAACCGACAGGGGCAGAAAGAGACAGAATCAATTCAGGTCAAGGGCAGAAAAGGTGCAGTGACGATTGATTTTAGAGTCTTTGCCAGGCGGTGTAAACCAGGCGCTTCTTTACTTAGGATCAGTGTGTGGCGTGCGTTAATTTTAATTTTTAAACCCTTTCCGTTTTGAGAGCAAGAAAAAAGTGTGATGCGTAGCTGAAAATAAACCTACAGAGAACAGAATAAAATGCTGAAATAACAGAAAAATAACAGCTACTTGTGCATCTATCTAACCCAAGAAAGTGGGTCTTTCAAAACTATGCTGAAAAGAAAGGGAAAAACTATGTAAACACACAAAAAGAGCTCAACAGATCTAGGGTCGAAAGGGACAGGGATCTGGAGGATAAAGCAGCAGGAAAGAGGTGCAGATCACAGCCAAGAGGCAGAGGCAAGGTGGCTGGAAAAAGGGAAATCAGCAAAAAACCGGGGGGGGGCAAGGCAGAGGCCTTTAGAAGAGGTCCAAACAAAACGACAAGAGGTGATTTGAAAGGAAAAGAGGCTGATTTCAATGGATCGGAAAGTGGGGTAACAGATCTGGAAAAAGAGGGGGCTGAAGCTCTGAAACCGACGGCTGAAGCAGCTGAAATTCTTCCACAAAAAGTGGAGGGTACTAAAGCCCTAAGGGGCTGGGTTCCCACTTAGATGAGTAAAAACAGATCAGATCTTGGTCAAGGTGGGCTGAGACAGAGGCTGGAAAACCCCGGCAGAAGCTGCAGCAGAACCCAGAAAAATTGCAGAAAAAATGCTGGAAAAAAGGCAGGTCGCAGGTTCTGACCTGATCTGAGTTGAGGTCGCAGGAAATAGGCCAAAAGGTGCGTCCAGGTCGCAGGTTTTGGGCCAAAAGGTGCGACCCCCCCGTTCCGGCTGTTTCGGCGGCAGATTTTCTGAAAAATTGCCGTCTCAGGTGCGGCTGGTGTCGCTTACCTGCGCAATAGGGCCAGAAACACACGGAAGTTAGAAATTTTAGGTTTTTAAGGTTTTATGTGAGAAAAATGACATGAAAAGAGAAAAAATAAGCAGCTAAAAAAGAAGCCCTAGGGCCTGAAGTAGCTGGATATGCAGGAATATGAAAAACGACAGCGGTCGTAATTTAAAACCCGTGTGGAGTCGCCATTTGTTAGTATGAATTCTTTGTCGAAGCGTACGAAAAAGAACCACTTTAGCTACGCATAACTAATAGCCCTAACAATAATAATGGCTGCAAAACATCTTCAGATCTGCAATTAGTAGTTAAAGTGCTGCAACAAACAGATCTATAAATAGAAAGACATTAAGCAGTAAAGTAAAGAGTTTTCTCCATGCATCCAACAAACAAGACAAGAACACGATTTTTGAATGAATTTTTATATTACAGGGCACCTGGGAGGAAACAAGAAGGTGTATCCAGATCTCCTCAATGGGATGGGTTCTTTGTAGTCCTCAGCACTTCAGATCTAAGCTTCCTCTCTCTTGTAGATGTAGAAAACCCAATGTAGAAGGTAGAGCCCAATGGGAGCAAAATGGCAGAAAATGAGACCAAGTGTATAGATCCAGAGTGATCTAGTATGCAACAAAAGGTGAAGAATGATGGGGAAAACCCTCCTATTTATAACAAAATATTGGGTCCTTCTAGATCTTGGTGCAGGATTAAAATAATGTTAATCACATCTAGATCCACCTCTATGGAATATTTTATTATTATTTGTTGGAGGGAAAGGGTGTTTGACTTGGGTCAAATCCCTTGATTAGTGAAAAAATAAATAAATAAATGATTTATTTATCTTTTTAAGGAAGTGGTTGGGATATAATCAAATAAATAATGATTTATTTGATTAATGGTGGTTGATTTGGTCATATTTAACAAGGAATATTATTAAATAATTATTCCTAGAAAATAATAAGATAACTATGGGTTTATCTCATTAATTTCTTTGTTTTTGGGTTAAACATGACTCGGAATAATAATTAAATTATGGTTTAATTAATTATTCCTTTTGGGGTTTCCTAATTAACATAGTGAAAGCAGTTTTACTTGGGGTAAAACTGGTCTTACATGGTGTACTTGGGTCCATCTAATGATGGAAAGTTAGATGACCAAAAAATGGTGTAACAGGGTGCATTTGAATTAGCAGACCCTTTACATTTTATTTTGCAAAACAAAAACAAACCTATTCTAATTCTACCCTTATTGCTCCATGAGGCCAGATTAGACTGTTGGCCTCATATATTTCTCTACCTAAACTACTACCTGTTGGGATTAAACTGTCCAACAGGTTTCTTCACGTACATTCTAAGACAGGAAATTTAAACACAGCCAAGCCAGGATTAGACAGTCTGATTTGCTGGGCAGAAACTTGGAGAAAACAAAACTTGTAAAGGCATGGAATTCTGCAACTATGAAACATCCTTCTTTCTTCCTTGTGACTCGGGTTTTGAGCATGTTTGAGTCACTTCTTTCCTTTACTCCAGCTCTGATTTTGGGCATATTAGAGCTGGATCTTGTGGTCACTGCTGATCCAGATTTTGAGCTTGTAAGGACCAGCTATTCTTCTTTCCTTTGGCTCAGATTTTGAGTTTATTAGAGCCAATCCTTTTGCCTCAGAGGTTCATGTTTTGAGCATGTCTGAACCTCTCTTCTCATTCTGTTTTTTGGGACATTTTCTTCTCCTTTTTGCTGAAAATGAAAATTTGCAACGATATATACAATGGAGGTGAAACTGGAAATGGAAAATTAGCAGAAATAGTGTTTGAGCATCCTGCCATTGACAGGACCCCCAAACAGCTCTGTACCATCAAGTTCTTTTAAGAAGAATGCATTAGGACCCACGGTGGCTTGAATGATGAATGGACCTTGCCACAAGCTGTCGAATTTGCCATGTTTGCCTTTATCCTCTCTTCTTGAATCCCATCTCAGAACTTTGTCCCCAACCTTGAAATTTACAGCTTTGGTTCTTTTGTCAAACTGTCTCTTCATGTTTTCCTGTACTTTGACAGCTCTGTCATAAACTTTCTCTCTTGTTTGCTGCAAATGGATTGATTCATTAATTATCCTTATCATGTTGTCTTCTTCTGATTGGATTTCTTGAATAATTTTTACCACTGGTATCCCAAGGCTAGTAGGAAAAATTGATTCTGTCCCATAGACCAACTGGAAGGGTGATGTGCCAATAGATTTCTTTGTAGTGAGCCTGTCTGCCCACAGGGCATGTATCAACTTTTTATGCCAAGACCTTTTGTTCTCTTCTAGCAGCTTCTTAATGATTGTAACCAGGCTTTTATTTGATGATTCAGCTAAGCCATTACCTTGGGGGTAATAGGCAGTTGAATGTCCAAGTGCAATTCCATACCTGTGACAGAAATCAATCATTCTTTTGGATCCGAAAGCAGCAGCATTGTCAGTGATTATTTTCCTTGGGCAGCCAAACCGAGATAAGATAAAGTCCTCTAGGAACCTAATGATGACAGAATCAGTGGCATTCCTAGTGGGTATGGCTTCAATCCACTTGGTGAAGTAATCAGTAGCAGTCAGGATCCATTTGTGTTGCCCAGAAGAAGAGGGGTGGATTTCTCCAATGAAGTCTAAGCCCCATTGCATGAAGGGACCTTCTATGGTGATAGGTTGCAGAGGGAGGGGGAGAAGATTTCTTTTGCCTTCAAAAATTTGGCATTTGTGGCAGGCAAGAATCATTTTATGGACATCACTAAAGAGTGTAGGCCAATAGTAACCAGCCCTGAGTATCTTATTTGTAGTGGCTTTCCAACTCAGGTGGCCTCCACACTCCCTAGTATGGAATTCTTGTTTGATTTTTTCAGCTTCGGTTTCAGGTAAACATTTCAGTAAAATACCATTTGGATTTTTCCAATATAGACTCTCATTCATAATGCAGTAATTTCTAGCTTTGAGTTTTATGAATCTGGACTTTGTTTTGGACAGTTCCGGAGGGGCATTGAGGTGTGTGAGCACGTAAAGGATATCAGCATACCAAGGAGAGTTCTAAAACTGCTCCTCCACAGTTGGATGGGGCAATTCTTCCTGCTCATCCAGGGTATTCATCATGTTAATATCAAGGGCCTGTAGATTAGATTCAGCCATCAATTGGGCCAGGCCTTGACCTTTGATCAGCTTGGTGGGTTTGATTTCAATGTCATATTCTAAAATTGTAGCAATCCATTTGCCCCTTTTCCCATCTGGGTCTTGGGACAGGATATCTTTGACCACTATATTTGGCACATAGGAAATGGTGTGGGAGTGCAGAACGTACACCCTAAAGTCTTTTAAGGCCTTAATTAGGGCATAGGCCTACTTTTCCATGATGTTGTACTTTAAGGGTGTGTCTCTTAAGGCTTTACTGAAGAAGGCTATAGGCTGTTCATTACCTTATGAATTTTTCTGCAACAAAAATGCAGCTATTGTGTGTGGGGAAGCAAATGAAAAGATCAGAAAATATTTTGAAAAGTCAGGGCTGATAAGAACAGGGACCTGGGTGAGTGCAAGCTTTACTGACTCAAAAGATTTCTTGGCTTCAACAGTCCACTTAATTCCAGCATCTTTCTTCAGCATTTCAGTCATTTTCCTAAGATGCTCAGCAAGGTTGGGGATAAATCTTCTAAGGAAATTGATCTTCCCAATGAAGGACTGTAGCTCCTTGATGTTTCTTGGATGTGTAATTTGAAGTATTCCCTCAACTCGCTGGGGGTCTATCCTAATCCCTTTCTCAGATATAATGTGGCTAAGAAGCTTACCTTCTTGCAGCCCAAAAACAGTCTTCTTAGGATTTAGGGACAGACCGTACCTTCTACACTTTTCAAAAACTTTCCTCAGATGTTTTAAGTGTTCTTCTTCCGTTCTAGAAAAGACAGTTAAGTCATCCAAGTAGATAACTATAAAGTGTCCAATCTCATCTGAGAAGGAAATATCCATTGCTCTCTGGAAGGTAGCTCCAGCATTCATCAATCCAAAAGGCATTTTCACATACATGAAGGTGCCCCATGGAGTGGTAAAAGCTGTTTTGAGTTGATCTTCTGGGAGTACCAGAACCTGGTTGTATCCTAAAAAACCATCCAGCAGGGAGATTCTTTTAGAGCCCACTACCTTCTGTAAGATATGTTCCATTCTAGGCAAGGGGTAGTTATCCTTCAGGGAGGCTCCATTGAGGTTTCTGAAGTCTATGCACAGTCTAATCTCCCCTGTTTTCTTCCTTACAGCCACTAAGTTCGACACCCAATCAGAAAACCTTACAGGGACTATAATGCCTGCATCATACATCTTCTTAATTTCCTTTTCTACTACAGGAAATTGTTTTGGATTAATTCTACGGATTTTTTGTCTGAAAGGTTTCTGATTTTCCTTCAGTGGTATCTTATGTTGTATAATGTTGGTGTCATAGGCCTTTAAGTCTTCATAGCTCCATGCAAACACATCAATGAATTCCTTAAACAAGTCAATGTATCTTTTCTTCATGTCTGCAGGTATAGACTTAGCTAGTTTTATCGTTTTGGGTTTGTCTTCAGTACCTATGTTGCATTCTTCTACATCTGATTCTGCATGTTCTATTGTGGGCTTTTTTGCAACATCATCGAAATCAAAGAGGTCCTCTAAGGGTGCTAAGCCTCTTGGTATGTTCTTGTCTTTGGCTCGCAGCACCTCCATTTCTTCTCTATCTTCGTTTTCACGTTTTAAGGCTGAATCCCCAGTTTCTTTAGAAAAATAGTTTATTTCTATAATACAAGGTGTTTCTAGTTCATCTGGGGAATCCTCACTTGGGCAGCTGTCATCAGATTTTGAGTCTGAATCAGAAAATTCAAACTCATTTCTGCCCATCAGGAAATCTTCAATCTGTTTGTCTCCTTCAAAGACCTGCCAGTATTTTTCATTGTCTGGCACCGCAGGCCTGAATTTAGTCTGAATGATGATTTGTTGGTCAACTGGGACCTTAGGATAAGAGCTAGCTAGGCAGGCTAGTCCATTTGCAATAGCGTTTTGACCCCTAGGAATGAATACTAAATCATATTCAATGAACGTTTTCAACAAATCTAGAGTATCGTTCCTATATGCCCTAAGCCTGGGGTGTTTTGCCGAATACTCACCATTCATATGTTTGATTACTAACTTAGAGTCTCCTCTCATGACTATCCTACGGGCTCCTAATTTTTTCAACAGATTTAAACCCAAGATTAGAGCCTCATATTCTGCAATGTTTTTCGTGCATTTGAAATGCAGGTTGACAGCGTGGTTCTCCATGTGGTCATTTTTGGTGTTACGCAGCCACACTCCCGCTCCAGCGCTTTGTCTAGTACAGGACCCATCAAAGTTCATTTCCCACAGGGGTTCTTTGTTTACTTCCACTTCACTTTCTCCCTTACAGCCGGGTTCACCATTAGGTTGAGTCGGGAGGTCTGTACTAGATTGTAAGTTGTCTTGTTGTTCATAGAGGCCGTGGATGTCAGGGAGGTGGTTGGCCAGCTGTTCTTGTTCTGTTTCTATTTCACTTGGAGTGAGAGGCCCACCACAGATTCTAAAGGCTTCATTGCTGACTTCCTCTTTGTTTTTAGTGCGTTGCCCATGGTTTTCCTGATCATATTCTCCCAGAGTGGCCATTATGTGGAGGTCCATAGGCTCAGTGTTCTCATTCGTATGCCTACTCTGGGACTATGGCTCTTCTAAGGATTCATCATTACAAAAAATGAAGGAGTCAAGATCGGTATGCACAGAGTATAATGGTGAATTTTCAGGTTTCTCAGGGCTACTGACTAGGAATTTCATTTGGGACTCTCTATACAGTCTTCTTGATTGGCCAAATATAGGGATAGTGGCATATGAACCATCCATCTGCATGGTGCCTTGCAGCTTGGCTCCCCATGATCTAGATAATAACATGCCATACTTGGGTGGCACGTCTGCCACCACTACATCCATGACCATACATTTCGCAGGAATCTGAGTCAAACTCACACATAAATATTTGATAAGGCCTAGGCATTTTACTCTACTAGATTCAAAAGAGTATAAGTCTTTGTAAGGTCTGGTAATTTCTAGGCCTAGCTTCTCCATGAATACTTTAGGCATTAGATTGTGTGATGCACCGGAGTCATGCATGGCATTATGGAGGATCTTGTCATGAATGTTAAGACTGATATAAAAAGGTGGAACTACCCCTTCCTGAAATTTCCCCTCAATCTTGGGACCAAATAAGAGGGCAGGCTGATCATCGCTCAAATTTACAGTGTCATTATTTATACTCAGATTTAATGCTTTCAAAATCTGGCCCTTATATACATCCTGAGAGGCCAGCTCAAATAATGGTACAGAGATTTTGATTTTTGCAATCTCACCTTCTAAACTGAAAGTGGATTGACTCTTGGAAGTATTCAACTCTGTTTTATTTGCAACCACCTTAGTAGCTGGATCGGTTTGTGTCTTCTCATTATGTACATGTGTAGACACAGTTTTATCAGGAGCACTAACTGAGGTGCTAGTGCTACTGGTTGGTTGACTTTGTTTTTCATTGTTTTGGTTGTCCTTTTCTTTGTTACTCTCAGAACTCTTGGCCGTTGAGTTGTTGTTCACAACAGCTACTTTAGAAGATTTTTCAGGCCTCTTTTTGATGGTTACCTCAGGAGTTTTAGGTTTGGAAGTGTCTTGGTTCTTTTTACTCCTGAGCTCATATTGTTCTCTGAACTGTAACATGGCATTTTTGAATCTCAACCTATAATCCTTAGATTCAAACCATTCCTCCTCCCCATAAGAGGTTGAGGGTTGGTCCTCTTCTGAATCACAGTTTAGGATCGAATCTTCTGTTTCGAACATGTTTATCACATTCCCTTCAGACTCTTCTATGATTCCCTCATCCTCATCAAGGAAGTTTTGGAAAGGGGGAATGACTTGCTGATCTGACTCTTTCTGTCTGTTGGGGGTGTTGTTGTTTCTTCTAAAGTTTTGGTTTTGGTTTTGGTTTTGATTTTGGTTCCTGTTCTGAGTGATAGCCATCTTTTCGACCACTTGGCATAGCTTATCCAGATTCTTAGACAATCTGTCAATATTAGGATCTGAAGTGGAGGCTATAGTGTCATCCTTGTATGTTACTCTCTTCTCAGCTCTTAGTTTGGCCCTTTTCTCAATCAAATTTGCCTCTATGTTTACCGCCCCTTTCTGCATATCCTCCAACGTGGTATATTCTTTATCTCTAAGCTCATAGGCCATGTCAGCATCAAATCCATCAGGATATTTGGCCAGGGCCATACCTTGCGGAGGTTTCATGTGTGGAGGAAGGGCGTTGTAAATACTGTTGAATCTAGTGGTGTAATCATGAACGCTTTCCCCCACGTTCCTCTTAAGGGACATGTATTCTGCTAGGAGCTGGCGAGGGTTTGGTCTAGTTTCCCATTTGTTGATGAAAGTCTAGTATAAAGCAGGGAGATCTTGAATACTACTAGCAGGTAGGTTCTTAAACCACTTTTTAACCTCTCCCCCCAGGCTCTGCGCAAAAATTCTCATTTTGATTGTTTCATCATCAATTTCCATATAGTCAAAAGAGTCCTCCATTTTATCTACATGTTTTTGCGCTATTGTAGGCTCTTTAGTAGGGAAGTGTGGGATTTTTGACTGATAATCATTTGGTAAGGGAAGTAGAGGCTGAGGCAAAACTAGAGGTGCATACCAGGCTGCCATGATGATGTTCTGCTAAGGTATAGGGTTGGATCGAGCAGTTGGTAGTTGGATGACAGGGATGGTAGGGCCAGCAAAAGTCTGTTGAGCAGATCTAGGGTGAGAAAGCCCCAAGTTTTGGAGAAAGTGGAGATCAGGTGGTGTGGAAGGAGGGGTTTCGCTGTCCCTAGTGTCTGGCTGGTCAGAAACACTGAATGACCTAGTTCTAGGTAATTTGTTTTGGAGGCCTAGGTCGAAGAAAGGGTCTAATAGAGCTGCAAGATCTTCTGGTGCAGAATTGGCTCTATGAATGTTGCCGGAGATAGTTGATCTCCTACTCACATGTGTTCTTTTAAGGATTCTCTCAGGATTATCAACTGTTTCAGGTGGGTTTGGATCAGGGAAAGCTCTTGTATGAATGGTTCTGTAAGCCAGAGTGCTGTTTATAAGCCAAGCATCTTAGCCCTACTTGTTATTTCTACTGTGGTTAATATTGTCTTGGGAACCGGTCTCCTAGTGGAGTCTGATGTGAAACCGAAATAATCAGCAGGCCTACTGATCACCAGTGGAGTCTTTAACGTTTAGGAACAATGGAGTCGCCAGGTGAAGGGTTTAGGATGATTCTAGGGTACACTGTCCACCACAGTGCTCAGGCACTATCACCTTTCAGGAATCTCCTCTAAAGCAACAAGCTCCAACCAGAGATTGACTAGGAGGGCATTTACCAGATATGTCACCCCTGAATAGAGGATGAGATCTAGAGGCTACCTGGCCCTATCCAGGCTCTGTCTAAGAGTATGGTGGATATTCAATAATGGAGACTGATTCAAGAAAGGTGTGACGTACTGTCAACCTAGCCAGAGCTCTAAGCTTCTAAGGATGTTTGAAATGAAAGCACTCAGAATCCCGAGTGGAGTCGCCATTATGTTGGGGTTCCCATGTTTTGGCCAGGTTGACAGAGACCAAAAGATGAGACAACATAGAACCACTTTCAGACCTTAGGATCTAGCCCTCCTAGGTCCAGAGAGGGATCTCTCTATGATTATCAAAGGATATATGTCTGTAAGGTTCTCAATTATGATTTTGGGCTAGTTATAGGCTCAAGGTCATTTGTTTGATTGTTTGAGTTTGGTTGTTGAGAATCAGGAAGGAAGGTTTCATCATAAGACAAGGATGGGTAAAGAAGGAAGCTAGACAAAGATAGATAACTCAGGGAACATCAAGGCCATTGGGCAGTGGAGTCAAGAAAGGATTTACTTATGTTCAGTGTGTAAGCTTCAATTGGGCTAGTCATCTAGAGCATTTGGATCTCAAAGACTGATTGGTGGGATGGAACACTAAGGGATGAGAATGAAGGATGGAAAACCGTCTGATTCCGTCTATAGATCAGGCCAGAGGTCATTTAACTCCAGGCCTGCTTGGACAAAACCATATGCAACACCAGGGGTCTTGAAAAGGTTTTTATTGGAAGGGCAGGTTATGAAGAGGCAACGACAGGCTTTACACCTCCCAATGTTCCTAACCTCTTCAATTAAATCTTAACAAAGACATCTGAACACTGATTCTATTAACTTGCACATCAGAGAGCAGGCAATAATCATCCACTACACTGGTTTAGTTAATTAAAAACAATATTCAGACACACAATGAGCTGAAAACATTAAAGACTGAGAGAGCTGGGATATAAGGTACCTAACAAGGGTAAATCTTATATCATGCATTCAGATGTCAGTCAGAAGAACATGAAATGAAATGGAAATAAACACAGAGATAAGAAGAACATCACCGACTGCTGTAGATCAGGATCCAATGAAAACTGCTTATCATGTTAAACACAACACCAATTAGGTACATCACTGCCCAAAGCTTTTACATTCAGCCTGAATACATCCTGTTTCTCAGCCTATCATACCACTACCACGCAGGAAACTTGGCTCGGAACAAAAAGGCTTGCAATTCACTAATAATGCATCAACAACCATTACAATGATATCCCTCTGTGCTTTATAACAGAAGAGACATAGAGGACCGGCTGAGGAGGTAGGTGAGTTTTAAATGTTACAATTAAACACCACAATGAAAGCAGGGCTGAGGCCCATTCTGCTTGATACACTGTATATTTAATCATTTTCACCTCTCTCGTGAAAGAAAGATCTTCTCCGGATACGATTTGACCTTTGGGCTGTAGTACTTCAGGTGATTTGAACAAAATGAAAGAACTTGCTGGGAGGTCTGCCTCATGGATGTTAGATTGCTCTGAACTATAGCTGGGACAGAGAACTCCTTCAGGGACACGACGCATAATAAATACTATATGGAAGACCTGTCCTTTATGGAAAGACATTCTGCTGATAAGAAACCTTGATATTACCTCTTATTGATGTTCAGGATCTCTAGAATCGATCCTCGGGGTCTTTTAAAATGATGCTTTGCCTCTTTAAACCTCTGTTTCAGGGCTTAAGATCTTTGTTGACGCGCACTAATCCCTTTTCCCTGTACTGAAAATCCTTGCTGCTTCATGACTGCCTCTGTCGGGTTAACTCGAGCTTTTAATGGCGCCGGCAAGATTTTCGGCGTTTGATCTCCGCTTTCCTTTAATGTAAGCCCTGATAGCCCCATTCCTTGACCTTCCTGATGGTACTGACTCATTGGATTTGATCCTAACTATGCCGCTTGCCATTGAGGCAGTACTTTGAACAACGGCGGTCCTTTTCCTCTAGAAACTCTGCAACACAGCACACTTTGTGACGAAAACGGTGGACAGAGCAATGGACGCAGGGTGAACGAAATGGTGGCGCGGCGGTGGAGGAAACAACGGTATGATGCAAACGAACGATGAAAATGCAGTGGAGTGGTGGAATGCGCGGATAATAGGGTTCGGTGTGAATATGTAGCGCAGACCGTTAGATCCTGGCCTGGAGACAAGGATCAACGGTGGAGATTGACCCATGGTAACAATATACGAAACTGACAAAATAATCAAAATGCAAGAAATGCGACGGTGATGAATGAAATAGTGGGACCTAGCAGAGGCGGAGGGCGATTAGATCCTGACCGTTAGATCGGGGAAGGATGAACGGCCCAGATGTAATCGGGGGGGAGGCGGAAGAAGCTGCGATTAATGCTGGACCATTGATCTGCGGAGAAACGGACGGTTCGGATTGAATCGGAGGACAGAGAGAGGACTCGCGATCAGCGGAAGAGGGAAGAGCGATGGCCAGGATTTAATCGGGGAGGCAGAGGGAAGGTTTGCGATCAGCGATCGGAAGGGGAAGCGATTGAGCGCTGACCGTTGGATCGGCTGGGAAACGGACGGCCAGGATCTAATCGGGGGACAGAGAGAGGGTCTTGCGATTGCGATCGGGCATGGGCTTGCGATTGAGCGCAGACCATCCGATCAACCGACAGATCAACGGTTGGGACAACAATCGGAGGGGCAGGTGCGATGGAGCGATGACCGTCGGATCTGTGAGAGAATGGGCGGTCCGGATTAAATCGGAGCATCGCAATCGGGAGGTACACACTGAGCGTTGCGATTGCGATTGGGCGGAGGCTTGCGATTAAGCACTGGCTGTTGATCTCGGGTCCAGATCGACGGTGGGGAGGACCATCGGAGGGGCAGTGCGATCAGCGCGGGACCGTTGGATCGTGAAACATATGGATGGCCGTGATCAAGTCGGAAGGTTTCAATCGGGGGGCGGACTTAACATGTTCCGATTGCGATGGGAGAGGGGCCTACGATTAGCGCTCAGCCGTTCGATCGAAGCAGATCAATGGTGCGGAATAGATCGCGGGACTTAACGTAGTAAAACAATCGCATCGGGTTTTTTCAGTTGTTACAAAGGATTTTCGCACCCGCCCGGCTTCTGATTGCGATTGGCCCTGGGACTTAAGCGCTTGGTCTTGGGTGACGGGCATATGTGGGGAAGTGGTTGAAGGGGCTTAATGGGAAAGGGGCTAGGGCCTGAATTAAGGTCGGAATATGGGTTTTTTGCCCATTTTAATGGGTTTTAAGGGATTTAAAGGGAAACGATAAGGGGAAAAAGGGGAAAAAGGCTAAACAAAGGGTAAGAGGGGGAATTTAAAGGGGATTTTAGGGGGATTTGAGGGGTAAAAGGGGAAATAGAAGGGGAGCCAAGGGAGGATAAAAGAGGCTAAAGAGGGTAACAGAAAGGGAATTTGGACAAAGGGAAAGAGGGGGAATTGATGTATGATGCAGGGGTAAAGGAAGGAATGACAGGCCTTTTTAGCAGTTTACTAGCAGAGGTGGATTTGTATTAGGCACAGCAACTGAGAGACTTCAAGGAGGATGGGTTTTCAGGGGAAAGGCATTCCTTGAAGACTCAACAATGAATTAGCCCCCTATTTGCTTGTCAAAAAATTTCATATGGGGGCTAACACTAACCTTTTAATATGTCAAAATTATAGTGAGCTTGAGAGGCTTCTCTTCAAGCTTTTTGAGCATAGGAATAAAATCTTAAATCAAACTAAATAACTCTTTTCTTTAGGTCCAATAGACCAAAGATTAGTCTCAATGAACATTAACCATCATGATCGTCATCATCATAATTTAAATATTTATAATATATAATTAAAAAATATATTTATTTAATTATTTCACAATTAACTTAAAATAATTATTAAAAAATATTGGGAAATTAATAATTAGTATAATTTTTTCATATGAATTGGCAAATTAATATTTTAATTAATTATTTGAAAAATGATTGGCAAGTTAATAATTAGTATAATCTTGTATAGAAACAAAATCTTTTCATATGAATTAGCAAGTTAATATTTTGATTAATTATTTGAAAAGTGATTTTATCTTTTTAATTTTGTTATATATATATATAATAAATGTTAATATAATTATTATAATATAAAATTAAAAATTATGTTTATTTAATTATTCTATAATTAACTTAATATAGTTATTTAATATTAAATTTTTGATTTTTTCCCACAACTCTAATTAAATCTCATAAAACCAATGAAGTTTATAGTTTAAGAAATAATTAATTAACAAAGTAGAAGTAAAAACATCATAATAGTTTTTTAATAAATCATGAAAGTTTTAATAATAATAATAATAATAATAATAATAATATATATTATGAATGATATTAGTAAAAAATAACATTAAATATTGAACAATTAAATATTATTAAGCAATAATATTATTAAATATTAGAGATTTGGTTTTGTGATCCATAAATTTTAAAGAAAAATATTTGGGTAATAATCACTACATGACGAGAGAAGACAAGATTTTTCTTTACAAAATATTAATAATATTAAAAATAAATAATGAAAATTGTTGTGAAACCAGCTCCAAAAATAGAAGAAAAGAGATATCAACGCCTTAGAAATAAGCTACTTCGAGGGGGAAACCTCCAATACATTACATGAATGAAAAATTCTTGGATGATACAAATTACAAAACCTCCTTTCTATATATAGGAGTCCATGGGGCCACAATGTAATCCTAGTGGGGCCACAATGTAATCATACCCGACCTAACAATAATAATTTAAGGGCACAATAATAACAATATGGGGGTTACAGGGGTACAATAATAACAATAAAGGGGTTACACTAACAACAATAAGGGACTA